>JAAAWM010011499.1:72500-83483 GCA_036873465.1 Thinopyrum obtusiflorum | reverse complement strand
ACGATAGTATGTCGATTATCCTTGGTAGACCCTTTTTGAATACTGCAGGGGCTATTATTGATTGAAAAAAGGCAATGTCACTTTTCATGTTAATGGTAATGAGCATACGGTACACTTTCCGAGGAAACAACCTCAAGTCCACAGTATCAATTCTATTGGAAAAATTCCAACGATTACTATTGGAGGTTTTGAATTTCCTCTTCCTACTGTCAAGAAGAAATATGATATTCTTATTGTTGGGGACGTGCATATCCCCGTTGAGGTAACCTAGTGCTATTTGAAAATTCTTCGGTTTCATACGATTCAGAATGAGTTTGTTAAACAAGACTTGATCAACCTTGTTAGTGGATTCCTTTTGATGAGCATGAGATGGATGAAGTTAGAAAGCACAACCCTCTGTACCCTCCTTTTACTTTCTGTTATTTAGATTAAATAAAGCAAAAATAGTATTTTCTGTCTGTTTTCTGAATTATCCTTGCAATAAAAAATACCCCAAAAATAAAAGTTCTCCAAATGCCCTGAAATTGAAATATGATTTTTTGTAGAATATTTAAGAATATCTGGCACTGAGAACACATCAGAGGGGGCAACCACCTGGCCACGAGGGTGCAGGGCGCGCCCTACCCCCCCTGGGCGCGTCCCCCTGCCTCGTGGGGCCCACGTGGCCCCCCTCCACTTATTCCTGCACCCACACACTTCGTCTTCCTCCAGAAAAAATCACCACATAGCTCAAACTCGTATTCTAGCTCGTTTTGCTGTGATTTTTGATCTCCTTGCTCAAAAATCCACTCACAAAACTGCTTTGGGGGATTGTTCTTCGGTATGTGACTCCTCCAATGGTCCAATTAGTTTTTGTTCTAGTGCTTTATTTATTGCAAATTTTTGCTGCTTAGGTGACCCTGTTCTTGAGCTTGCATGTCAAATTTATTTGGTCCCAAGTAGTTCTAATGCATGATATAGTCTCTAGGCACTTGTGGGAGTAGTTGCTATCAATCTTGTTGAGTTTGGTTCACTTTTATTTTGAGTTACTAAAAATTTCAGAAATTTTTAGAGAAAGAAAATGATGAAGAGATTGTTGAGAGGCTCTTCGAGCCAAAGCTCGAAGGATAACCAAAGCGAGGAGAATAAGAAGCCCAAATATAATCTCCCTCGCACTGCGGAGGTTCAGCTGTGTGAATGGCCATGTGATGAGTTCTTGAAGGCAGCCGGGATTCATGATGATTTTTATTATTTGGCTGAGAATGCAGGCCTCACCGACTTCCTCCGCGACCAGCGCGAACAGTACCTCCTACTCACTAATATTTTTGTTTAAAATTTTCATTTCCATGCTAGGAGATCACCACCTTCAGTGGAGTTTCATTTATATGATGAATTTAAGGAGATGACCTTAGATGATTTTTGTCGGGTATGCAAGATACCCTTTGAGGGCAGCATAGAGGAACCACACTGTAATGATGTGGAGGGATTTATTAATGAAATTGCTGTAGGGGAAACGAGGAAAGTTTCCGGTGCAAGAATTACTAGCATACATTTTCCTGTTCTATGTTAATTTGCAATATTTGCTAGTAGATGTTTAATTGGTCGCGGGAACAGTGGAAATCTTAGTGCTCCTAATATTGTTATTTTGCGCCATGCTTTGTTTCATGATACAACTTTCAGTTTGGGCGCTATTATTGCTAAACGGTTAAGTCTGAACCGTACAAAGGGCCCCATTCTCGGTGGCATCTTTGCCTTGCGCCTTGCTGCACACTTTAATATACCTATTAGGCATTATGAGAAAGAAGAAAAGTTGCTGCCCCCTGTCTTTCTAGATTATAAGAGTATGGTAGCACATGACTTTATTGTTAAAGATAAGAAGAAGATGCTTAAGTATAAACTGATATTTGATAAAAATTATTGTGAGATTATTACCTTGCCTGCACCCTCTTTGTTTAACATATTTTCAGGCACGTACCTCATCCTGCCGGAGGCCATTTATGCGTACTGGAGCCTGACACCAGTTCCAGAGCCTGAGTCGGAGCCACCCCTGGACCCTTATCGATAGTCTGTTTATCAGTGGGATCTGGAGGAGCTCGCTAATCAGTGGCACCCCGAGGACCCTCCTCAGTACACCGGAGAGAGTAGCTTCGATCCGTGGGAATAGACCAACTTAGGCCAAAAGCCTAAGCTTGGGGGAGTACGTATTTCTCACCGACATTACATTCATGTTCACACACTCATTCTAGCTGTCGGTGCTCATACTTTTTCATTGTACTATCCATGCTAGTTTATTTTCTTTTCTAGTCTTCTTCTTGTGTGTTTGGAGAACCTTAAGAAAAACAAAAAAAAATAGTTGTAGTTTTTAGCTAGTTTACTTTCCATGCCTGTAGTAGTAATTAAAAGTAAACCCAAAAAGATTTCTCGTTCTTCTTTTGCTTGTTGAGAGCTTTCCCGTGTAAATTGTTTTATTTCCTTTCTTTTCTTTGGGGGTCGAGAGGAGAAGACCATGATGAAAATGTTAAGTGGCTCTTATATGCATTATTGTTGATTTAACCAAGAGCCCGTATTACCTTGTCTTCTCCTGTGTATTAAATGCTTGCAGATTCCAGCTTAGTCCAATGCACGTGCACTATTATTATTATCCACACCGTTCGGTCGTGCAAGTGAAAGGCAATAATTACGATATATGATGGACTGATTGAGATGAGAGAAGCTGGTATGAACTCGACCTCTCTTGTTTTTGTAAATATGATTAGTTCATCGTTCCTGATTCAGCCTATTATGAATGACACATGTTTGCAATGACAATTAGAGATTATAGTTGCTTATGCCATGCTTAATTAGCTAGGAGTTTATAATGGTTTACCTTGCGTGCCAACATGCTATTAAAATGGTTGTGATGTGGTATGATAGGGTGGTATCCTCCTTTGAACGATTCGAGTGGCTCGACTTGGCACATGTTCACGCATGTAGTTGAAACAAAATCAACATAGCCTCCACGATATTTATGTTCATGGTGGATTATATCCTACTCATGCTTGCACTCAATGTTTATTAATTTTAATGCATGTTCATGACTGTTGTCGCTCTCTAGTTGGTCGCTTCCCAGTCTCTTTCTAGCCTTCACTTGTACTAAGCGGGAATAATGCTTGTGCATCCACTTCCATAAACCCCAAAGTTATTCCATATGAGTCCACTACCCCCCCCCCCCCCCCCCCCCCCCCCCCCCCCCCCCCCCCCCCCCCCCCCCCCCCCCCCCCCCCCCCCCCCCCCCCCCCCCCCCCCCCCCCCCCCCCCCCCCCCCCCCCCCGGGCTGTCTGTATCTTCCATGCTAGGTGGGTTATTCTCAAGAGGAGTGGACTCTGCTCCTCACTCACGAGAAAATGGCTGGTCACCGGGATGCCCAGTCCCATGCTCAAACCAAATCAAAATAATTGCAAACAAAACTCCCCCAGGGCTGTTGTTAGTTGGAGGCACCCGTTGTTTTGGGCAAGCCATGGATTGATGCTTGTTGGTGGTGGGGGAGTATAAACTTTACCATTCTGCTTGGGAACTGCCTATAATGTGTGTAGCATGGAAGATATCGAGATCTCTCGGTTGTTATGTTGACAATGAAAGTATACCACTCAAAATATTATTTATCTCTATTTCAAAAAACTCGAGCTCTGGCACCTCTACAAATCTCTGCTTCCCTCTGCGAAGGGCCTATCTATTTACTTTTATGTTGAGTCATCACCCTCTTATTAAAAAGCACCAGTTGGAGAGCACCGCTGTCATTTGCATCCATTACTATTAATTTACATTGAGTATGACTATGACTGGATCTCTTTTACCATGAATTACAATGTTTAGTCAGTCCTTGATCTTCAGAGGTGCTCTGCATTTATGTTTTGCGGTCTCAGAAAGGGCTAGCGAGATACCATCTTGTTATATCATATTATGATTGTTTTGAGAAAGTGTTGTCATCCGAGATTTATTATTATTGCTCGCTAGTTGATTATGCCATTGATATGAGTAAACATGAGACCTAAGTGTTATTGTGAATGTGGTTAGTTCATAATCTTGCTGAAAACTTGAATGCTGGCTTTACATATTTGCAACAACAAGAGCAAACAGAGTTTGTAAAAGTTTTTCTTTATCACTTTCAGTTTGTCAACTGAATTGCTTGAGGACAAGCAAAGGTTTAAGCTTGGGGGAGTTGATACATCTCCATCGTATCTACTTTTCCAAACACTTTTGCCCTTGTTTTGGACTCTAACTAGCATGATTTGAATGGAACTAACCCAGACTGACGTTGTTTTCAGCAGAATTGCCATGGTGTTATTTTTGTGCAGAAATAAAAGTTCTCGGAATGACTTGAAACTTCACGGAGAATATTTTTGGAATTAATAAAAAATACTGGCGAAAGAATCAACACCAGGGGCCCACACCCTGTCCACGAGGGTGGGGGGCGCGCCTACCCCCCTGGGTGCGCCCCCTGTCTCGTGGGCCCCCTGAGGCTCCACCGACCTCAACTCCAACTCTATATATTCACGTTCGGGGAGAAAAAAATCAGAGAGAAGGATTCATCGCGTTTTATGATACGGAGCCGCCGCCAAGCCCTAAACTCTCTCGGGAGGGCTGATCTGGAGTCCGTTCGGGGCTCCGAAGAGGGGAATCCGTCGCCGTCGTCATCATCAACCATCCTCCATCACCAATTTCATGATGCTCACCGCCGTGCGTGAGTAATTCCATCGTAGGCTTGCTGGACGGTGATGGGTTGGATGAGATTTATCATATAATCGAGTTAGTTTTGTTAGGGTTTGATCCCTAGTATCCATTATGTTCAGAGATTGATGTCGCTATGACTTTGCTACGCTTAATGCTTGTCACTAGGGCCCGAGTGCCATGATTTCAGATCTGAACCTATTATGTTTTTATGAATATATGTGAGTTCTTGATCCTATCTTCCAAGTCAATAGTCACCTACTATGCGTTATGATCCGGTAACCCTGAAGTGACAATAATCGGGACCACTCCTGGTGATGACCGTAGTTTGAGGAGTTCATGTATTCACTAAGTGTTAATGCTTTGGTCCGGTACTCTATTAAAAGGAGGCCTTAATATCCCTTAGTTTCCAATAGGACCCCGCTGCCACGGGAGGGTAGGACAAAAGATGTCATGCAAGTTCTTTTCCATAAGCACGTATGACTATATTCGGAATACATGCCTACATTACATTGATGAACTGGAGCTAGTTCTGTGTCACCCTATGTTATAACTGTTGCATGAAGAATCGCATCCGACATAATTATCCATCACTGATCCAATGCCTACGAGCTTTTCACATATTGATCTTTGCTTAGTTACTTTACCGTTGCCACTGTTACAATTACTACAAAACTGCTACTGTTACTTCTGCCACCGTTACCGTTACTTCCATACTACTTTGCTACTAAATACTTTGCTGCAGATATTAAGTTATCCAGGTGTGGTTGAATTGACAACTCAACTGCTAATACTTGAGAATATTCTTTGGCTCCCCTTGTGTCGAATCAATAAATTTGGGTTGAATACTCTACCCTCGAAAACTGTTGCGATCCCCTATACTTGTGGGTTATCACACCCATGGAGTCTTGGTGCTGATCATGTTTTGCTCGTGAGAGAGGCTTAGTCAATGGGTCTGCAACATTCAGATCCGTATGTATCTTGCAAATCTCTATGTCTCCCTCCTTGACTTGATCGCGGATGGAATTGAAGCGTCTCTTGATGTGCTTGGTTCTCTTGTGAAATCTGGATTCCTTTGCCAAGGCAATTGCACCAGTATTGTCACAAAAGATTTTCATTGGACCCGATGCACTAGATATGACACCTAGATCGGATATGAACTCTTTCATCCAGACTCCTTCATTTGCTACTTGCGAAGCAGCTATGTACTCCGCTTCGCACGTAGATCCCGCCACAACGCTTTGCTTAGAACTGCACCAACTGACAGCTCCACCGTTCAATATAAATACGTATCCGGTTTGTGACTTAGAGTCATCCGGATCAGTGTCAAAGCTTGCATCGACGTAACCATTTACGACGAGCTCTTTGTCACCTCCATAAACGAGAAACATATCCTTAGTCCTTTTCAGGTATTTCAGGATGTTCTTGACCGCTGTCTAGTGATCCACTCCTGGATTACTTTGGTACCCCCCTGCTAAACTAATAGCAAGGCACACATCAGGTCTGGTACACAACATTGCATACATGATAGAACCTATGGCTGAAGCATAGGGAATGACCTTCATTTTCTCTCTATCTTCTGCAGTGGTCGGGCATTGAGTCTGACTCAACTTCACACCTTGTAACACAGGAAGAACCCTTTCTTTGCTTGATCCATTTTGAACTTCTTCAAAACTTTATCAAGCCCCCCCCCCCCCCCCCCCCCCCCCCCCCCCCCCCCCCCCCCCCCCCCCCCCCCCCCCCCCCCCCCCCCCCCCCCCCCCCCCCCCCCCCCCCCCCCCCCCCCCCCCCCCCCCCCCCCCCCCCCCCCCCCCCCCCCCCCCCCCCCCCCCCCCCCCCCCCCCCCCCCCCCCCCCCCCCCCCCCCCCCCCCCCCCCCCCCCCCCCCCCCCCCCCCCCCCCCCCCCCCCCCCCCCCCCCCCCCCCCCCCCCCCCCCCCCCCCCCCCCCCCCCCCCCCCCCCCCCCCCCCCCCCCCCCCCCCCCCCCCCCCCCCCCCCCCCCCCCCCCCCCCCCCCCCCCCCCCCCCCCCCCCCCCCCCCCCCCCCCCCCCCCCCCCCCCCCCCCCCCCCCCCCCCCCCCCCCCCCCCCCCCCCCCCCCCCCCCCCCCCCCCCCCCCCCCCCCCCCCCCCCCCCCCCCCCCCCCCCCCCCCCCCCCCCCCCCCCCCCCCCCCCCCCCCCCCCCCCCCCCCCCCCCCCCCCCCCCCCCCCCCCCCCCCCCCCCCCCCCCCCCCCCCCCCCCCCCCCCCCCCCCCCCCCCCCCCCCCCCCCCCCCCCCCCCCCCCCCCCCCCCCCCCCCCCCCCCCCCCCCCCCCCCCCCCCCCCCCCCCCCCCCCCCCCCCCCCCCCCCCCCCCCCCCCCCCCCCCCCCCCCCCCCCCCCCGACGAAACACAATTCCAGTCGCCGCAAGTTCCAGAAACCACAAATCCAATCTAGACACCATCACGGAGGGGTTCATCATCCTCATTTGTGCCTCTCTGATGATGCGTGAGTAGTTCATTGTAGACGTTGATAACCCACAAGTATAGGGGATCAGAATAGTTTTCGAGGGTAGAGTATTCAACCCAAATTTATTAATTCGACACAAGGGGAGCCAAATAATATTCTCGAGTATTAGCAGCTGAGTTGTCAATTCAATCACACCTGAAAGACTAAATATCCGCAGCAAAGTATTTAGTAGCAAAGTAGTATGGAAGTAACAGTAGCAGTTTTGTAGCAACTGTGACAGTGGACAAGTGAAAGTAACTTAGCAAAGATCAATATGTGAAAAGCTTGTAGGCAATGGATCGACAATGATAGTTGTGTCGGATGGCATTCATCATACACCAGTTATAACATAGGGTGACACGGGACTAGCTCCAATTCATCAATATAATGTAGGCATGTATTTCGTATATAGTCATATGTGCTTATGGAAAATACTTGCATGATTGAATTTCTGCTACGTTCCCCAACACCCACCTGGGTGCCCTGGTGGGTTGTGCCCACGCCGGTGGCCTCCCGCACTGCCTCTTTGCTCTATAAATACCCTGAAAATCCAAAAACCCTAGGGGAGTCGACGAAACACAATTCCAGTCGCCGCAAGTTCCAGAAACCACAAATCCAATCTAGACACCATCACGCCCCCCCCCCCCCCCCCCCCCCCCCCCCCCCCCCCCCCCCCCCCCCCCCCCCCCCCCCCCCCCCCCCCCCCCCCCCCCCCCCCCCCCCCCCCCCCCCCCCCCCCCCCCCCCCCCCCCCCCCCCCCCCCCCCCCCCCCCCCCCCCCCCCCCCCCCCCCCCCCCCCCCCCCCCCCCCCCCCCCCCCCCCCCCCCCCCCCCCCCCCCCCCCCCCCCCCCCCCCCCCCCCCCCCCCCCCCCCCCCCCCCCCCCCCCCCCCCCCCCCCCCCCCCCCCCCCCCCCCCCCCCCCCCCCCCCCCCCCCCCCCCCCCCCCCCCCCCCCCCCCCCCCCCCCCCCCCCCCCCCCCCCCCCCCCCCCCCCCCCCCCCCCCCCCCCCCCCCCCCCCCCCCCCCCCCCCCCCCCCCCCCCCCCCCCCCCCCCCCCCCCCCCCCCCCCCCCCCCCCCCCCCCCCCCCCCCCCCCCCCCCCCCCCCCCCCCCCCCCCGGAATTTCTGGCGCCGTTGCCGGGAAGACATCATCAACATATACCTGGTTCCTGTAACATCCCAAAATTCTAAATTTTGGAATGTTATATTAAATAATTAAATATGGTTGTTTGCTTGATTTTTGTGTGATTGATTGAGTGAAATTGAGTGGAATTTGAAACTTTTTGAAAGTTGAATGAGAGGGAATGAAATGACTTTCCCAAACTTTCATCTTTGCATTTTTGATCTCCATGAATTCAAATTCATTTTTATCACAAAACCCTAGAGTGAAGATAATATGACTTCTTCCATTTAAAGAAATGAAAAGGGTTTTGAAAAGATTTGAATTCCATCTGAAAGTATTTCAAATTCAAAAATTTATGCAACTCAATGATTTTCAGGAGAGAAGATAAAATGACTTCTTCAATTATATGAAATATGAGTTGGAAGTTTAAAAGAACCAAATTGAAAGTCATTTGGAAGTATTTTGAAAAACCCCTTTCAATTTGGAGTTATTTGGATTTTATTCAAATTATTTTTCTCCAAAAATAAAATATATGGAAAATAGGGTAAAATGATTCCCTACAATAGAAAATTGGAGAAAAATAAATTTGAAACAATTTTGGTATTTTAAAAATGATTTTTATTGGGTTTTAATGCAATAGTAGCACTGTTTGCTTTATCTAATTTTTTTGTGGAATTTATTTGCCTCTAAAAATATGTTCATGATTTAGGATTTCTTTTTCTGAAGATTTTGATATATTATATGCCTATATAATATTTATTTATTTATTTGTGTTTGTTTTATTGTCCGTGCTTTAAAAAAAAAAAGGCCGAAGCCACCGAGGCCCACTTCTCTCTCTCTCCCTCACACGAGGCCCACGAGCCAGCAGGCCCAACAGCACGCGCTCAGGACCGAATCCCTTCGGATCGGTCACCGATCCCCTTCCCCTCTCTCTTCTCTCACTGACGCCGGGGCCCACCATCTTCTTCCTCCTCCCGCAAGCCACGCGGAGCACCGCCGCCGCCGGAATCCCGATCCTCACGGGATCCTCTCCCCGATTCGCCCCCTCTCCCAAGTAGGCCTCCCCTCTATAAATACCCCTCCTCTCACCCTGTTCCGCCCCTTCCCGACCCCCGGAACCCTCTGCCCCGCCCGCAATCGCTCGCCGGAGCCAGAAGCCGCCGCCGCGGCATTGCTGCTGCCCTGCTCCACTCCGACTCCCTCGACGCCTCCCGAGACCACCCTCGACCTCCACTCGCTCGGCCGCATCTTTCCGTGACCTCTCCCGACTCCCTCGAGCACCGGAGCACCACCACCGCTAACGCCCGAACGCCATCGCCACCTCGACCTCGCCGCCGACCTCCTCCGTCCACCTACGACGCCACCTCGACCCCGCTGGACTCGCCGTCGAACGCCGCGTCCACCCGTGCCCTCGCCGGAGCTCGCCGACGACCGGAGCACCGCCGCCGACGACGTCCGAGCCGCATCGCCGGCGACCACCACCGCTGTAAGCTCCGACGATCTCCCCTCCGTCCGATCTAAAATAAACGGCCAAGATTAGATCTAAAATAACCCGCGTACCCCTTCGGTTAATTTTCAGTGAACCGTCGGTTTTTTCTATTTCTTTTAGTTGACCGATGCGGTTCTGCTAGCTATAGGTCGTCCGCCCGTATGCATGTTTCGGCCACTGCTCTAGGCCAAACCGGACGCGCCACGTGGCCTCTGTCCGTTAGATGTTTTTTTTTTTCTGTTTTATTCTGTTTACTTAAATAGTTCTGTTTTTAGATTGCTTGTAACTTTTATGTTTTAGATCCAAATTGAGTGATTCTTTTTGCATTAGATTCAAAATTTGATGAAGTTTCTGTTTGTGTACTTAGTTTTCAAATTTGAGTAGTTTAAATTTGAATTTGATGAAATTTGTTCAAATTAGTAATTTGGCCATAACTTGAGTTTTATAAAAGATTTTTGATTGATTCTTTTTGCTACTGTTTTGCTATTATTTGGTCTATCCAGTAGCATATAGAGATTTATTTTTTAGTTTAATTTAAATTAAGGTTTTAAGCAAAACAGTACTGTTTTAGTTATAGTTTTGTTTTATTCTTTCTTCAAAGTTTTAATTGTTTTTAAATTATTTCTTTTTGTCACTTTTCATAAATTTAGTTTTGTTTCTGTTAGTCAACAAAAGAAAATTTTATTTTTATTTTAAAATTTTATTTTATTTAGTTTTGTATGAAAACTTGTATAGGTCATAGTTAGTGTTTCATAAAAGCTTTTTATTTGTTTCTTTTTGCAAATAAAATTTTATGAAAATACTTTCTGTTAAATTAGTTGTTTTATTTTTTATTTTCTGTTAACTTATTAGTTTAGTGTTTTAATTGTTTTTAAGTTTTACTTAGGGCAAAACTATGTTAGGTGTTTGTAGCAAAGACATAGATTTTCGTTAGCAGTTTTTCTTTCTAGTTTTATTTGAAGCTTCTTTGGAATTTGTTGGAGTTTTAATATTGAGTTTTTATTTGTTGTTTTAATTGTTATTTTGAGTGTTAGTATTGCTTGCTAGAATGATTGCTTATGTGAATGCAATGTTTGACTATATAGATTTTCAACGGAGTGACGAATAGTTCTACCAAGTCAAGTTTCTGAGAGCGTTATATCTTCATCAACTTACCAGGCAAGTTCACTTTGACCATGTTTTTCATACCTATGCTTTATTTGC
>JAAAWM010011499.1:0-67500 GCA_036873465.1 Thinopyrum obtusiflorum | reverse complement strand
CCCCCCCCCCCCCCCCCCCCCCCCCCCCCCCCCCCCCCCCCCCCCCCCCCCCCCCCCCCCCCCCCCCCCCCCCCCCCCCCCCCCCCCCCCCCCCCCCCCCCCCCCCCCCCCCCCCCCCCCCCCCCCCCCCCCCCCCCCCCCCCCCCCCCCCCCCCCCCCCCCCCCCCCCCCCCCCCCCCCCCCCCCCCCCCCCCCCCCCCCCCCCCCCCCCCCCCCCCCCCCCCCCCCCCCCCCCCCCCCCCCCCCCCCCCCCCCCCCCCCCCCCCCCCCCCCCCCCCCCCCCCCCCCCCCCCCCCCCCCCCCCCCCCCCCCCCCCCCCCCCCCCCCCCCCCCCCCCCCCCCCCCCCCCCCCCCCCCCCCCCCCCCCCCCCCCCCCCCCCCCCCCCCCCCCCCCCCCCCCCCCCCCCCCCCCCCCCCCCCCCCCCCCCCCCCCCCCCCCCCCCCCCCCCCCCCCCCCCCCCCCCCCCCCCCCCCCCCCCCCCCCCCCCCCCCCCCCCCCCCCCCCCCCCCCCCCCCCCCCCCCCCCCCCCCCCCCCCCCCCCCCCCCCCCCCCCCCCCCCCCCCCCCCCCCCCCCCCCCCCCCCCCCCCCCCCCCCCCCCCCCCCCCCCCCCCCCCCCCCCCCCCCCCCCCCCCCCCCCCCCCCCCCCCCCCCCCCCCCCCCCCCCCCCCCCCCCCCCCCCCCCCCCCCCCCCCCCCCCCCCCCCCCCCCCCCCCCCCCCCCCCCCCCCCCCCCCCCCCCCCCCCCCCCCCCCCCCCCCCCCCCCCCCCCCCCCCCCCCCCCCCCCCCCCCCCCCCCCCCCCCCCCCCCCCCCCCCCCCCCCCCCCCCCCCCCCCCCCCCCCCCCCCCCCCCCCCCCCCCCCCCCCCCCCCCCCCCCCCCCCCCCCCCCCCCCCCCCCCCCCCCCCCCCCCCCCCCCCCCCCCCCCCCCCCCCCCCCCCCCCCCCCCCCCCCCCCCCCCCCCCCCCCCCCCCCCCCCCCCCCCCCCCCCCCCCCCCCCCCCCCCCCCCCCCCCCCCCCCCCCCCCCCCCCCCCCCCCCCCCCCCCCCCCCCCCCCCCCCCCCCCCCCCCCCCCCCCCCCCCCCCCCCCCCCCCCCCCCCCCCCCCCCCCCCCCCCCCCCCCCCCCCCCCCCCCCCCCCCCCCCCCCCCCCCCCCCCCCCCCCCCCCCCCCCCCCCCCCCCCCCCCCCCCCCCCCCCCCCCCCCCCCCCCCCCCCCCCCCCCCCCCCCCCCCCCCCCCCCCCCCCCCCCCCCCCCCCCCCCCCCCCCCCCCCCCCCCCCCCCCCCCCCCCCCCCCCCCCCCCCCCCCCCCCCCCCCCCCCCCCCCCCCCCCCCCCCCCCCCCCCCCCCCCCCCCCCCCCCCCCCCCCCCCCCCCCCCCCCCCCCCCCCCCCCCCCCCCCCCCCCCCCCCCCCCCCCCCCCCCCCCCCCCCCCCCCCCCCCCCCCCCCCCCCCCCCCCCCCCCCCCCCCCCCCCCCCCCCCCCCCCCCCCCCCCCCCCCCCCCCCCCCCCCCCCCCCCCCCCCCCCCCCCCCCCCCCCCCCCCCCCCCCCCCCCCCCCCCCCCCCCCCCCCCCCCCCCCCCCCCCCCCCTCAAAGCAATAGTCTAGTTTTGACATGAAGATTTCAATACTCAAGCATATCAATAAGCAATCATGTCTTTCAAAATATCAACACTAAAGAAAGTTATCCCTAGCCCATCATGCTCAATTATTGATCCATTCATGAAACACACTCGCATATTAGCTACATCCAATGCTCAAGTACGATCATAGTGCCCCTTAGTTGGTGCTTTACAAGAGAAGATGGAGACTCAAATAAAAATAAAAATTGCATAAAGTAAATAGATAGGCCCTTCGCAGAGGGAAGTAGGGATTTGTAGAGGTGCCAGAGCTCAAAGCTTAAATTGAGAGATAAAAAAATTGAGAGGCATACTTTTCCCGTCAACAAAAACGACCGAGTAATTCCCAACACTTTCCATGCTAGATATATCATAGGCGGTTCCCAAACAGAAAATAAACTTTATTCCTTTTTCCACCATTCTTTCACAGTCCATGGCTAGTTGTATCCACGGGTGCCTTCCATACCAACACTTTCCAAGGAGTTTATTATTTAACAACATAAAGTAAATTTCTTTTTCATTTCGGGACTAGGCATCCCTATTACCGCCGCACTCTCGTGCAATGACAAGTGAATAAACACTCATCTTGAGAATAACACATCTAGCATGGAAAATATTGGCCACCCCCTGCCGCTTCATGAGCGGTACGAGCACACAAAAAGAAAATTTATTTTGAAAATTAGAGATGGCACATACAAATTTGCTTAGAACGGCACGGGAATACCTCATATAGGTAGGTATGGTGGACTCATGTGGCAAAACTGTTTTAAAGGATTTTGGATGCACAAGTAGTATTTCTACTTAGTACAAGTGGAGGCTAGCAAAAAGATTGAGAAGCAACCAACCAAGAAACAAAAAATCACATAGGCGAGCATTAAGCATAACTAACACCGAATAATGCACCACAAGTAGGATGTAATTTCATTGCATAACTATTGACATTCGTGCTTGCATAGGGAATCACAAACCTTAACACCAATATTCTTACTAAAGCATAATTACTCACCAACATGACTCACATATCACTATCATCATATCTCAAAACTATTACAAAGAACCAAGTTTATTTTGTCCAATGATCTTCATGAAAGTTTTTATTATATCCCTCTTGAATATCTATCACTTTGGGACTAGTTTTATATGTTGCTTTTGATAGCTCAAACAAATTTAAGTGAAGAACATGAGCACAAAATTTTCCGTCTCTCAAAATAATATAAGTGAAGCATGAAAGAATTTCTTCAAAAATTTACTAACTCTCAAATAAATCTAAGTGAAGCATGAGAGCATTTCTTCAAAAATATTAAAGCACACCATGCTCAAAAAGATATAAGTGAAGCGCTAGAGCAACTCCATATCTTTTTTTTAAGTGAAGCATAGAGAGCAATTTTAACAAATCATAGCATAATTTTGACTCTCTCAAATAGGTGTGTTCAGCAAGGATAGATTCCACAAACTAAAAATCAAAACAAGCAAAGACTCATATAATACAAGACGCTCCAAGCAAAACTCATGATATGTGACGAATAAAAATATAGCTCCAAGTAAAATACCGATGGTCGTTAGAAGAAAGAGGGGATGCCATTCGGGGCATCCCCAAGCTTAGTTGCTTATTTCTCTTTGGATAGTAACTTGGGGTGCCATGGTGCATCCCCAAGCTTAGGCTCTTCTTACTCCTTATTCCTTCATCCATCATGATCTCACCCAAAACTTGAAAACTTCAATCACACAAAACTCAACAAAACCTTCGTGAGATCCGTTAGTATAACAAAGCAAAATCACCACTCTAAGTACTATTGCAAACCCATTCATATTTTATTATTGCATTATATCTACTGTATTCCAACTTTGCTATGGCTCATACCCCCCGATACAACCCATAGATTCATCAAAATAAGCACACAATGCAACGAAAACAGAATCTATCAAAAACAGAACAGTGTGTAGCAATCTGAAAACTTCGAATACTTCTGTGACTCCAAAAATTCTGAAACATTAGGACAGCGTAGGCAATTTGTATATCAATCTTTTGTAGAAAAATCAGGATTTTATCATGCTTCTGTGATTTCTCAAAATTATTTTACTGGACACAAAAGTTTCTGTTTTCGACAAGATCAAATCAACTATCACCCAACATGATCCCAAAGGATTTACTTGGCACAAACACTAATTAAGACATAAAAAACAATCATAAATGTAGAATAATTGGGCAAACACTCAAGAACAGAAAGAAAAAGGTAAAAATAAAATTTATTCATTGGGTTGCCTCCCAACAAGCGTCATCGTTTTATGCCCCTAGCTAGGCATAATGCATAGATTCAAGTATTGTCATCTTTGGTTCTAGATCCATAAGATGCCCTCATGATTGATTCATATGGTGACCTAATTCTTGTTCTAGGGAAGTGTCCCATACCCTTCCTTAGTGAAAATTAAAATTTAATATTGCCTTCTTTCATATCAATCACGACCCCCTATAGTGCGTAAAAACGGTCTACCAAGTATAATTGGACAAGACGGATTGCAATCAATATCAAGAACAATAAAATCTATGGGAACATAACTCCTATTTGCAAGAATAAGAACATCATTAATTCTTCACATAGTCTTTTTAATAGTAGAATCTGCCAAGTGCAAATTAAGAGAACATTCTTCAATATCAGTAAGATCAAGCACATCACATAAAGATTTTGGAATTGTGGAAACACTAGCACCCAAATCACATAAAGCAAAACACTCATAATTTTTAATCTTGACTTTAATAGTAGGTTCCTATTCATCATGTAATTTTCTAGGAATTGAAATCTCTAATTCCAACTTTTCTTCTAAAGCTTTCATCATGGCATCTACGATATGTTTAGTAAAAGCTTTATTTTGTTCATAGGCATGAGGTGAATTTATCATGGATTGCAACAAATAAATACAATCAATCAAAGAGAAATTATCATAATTAAAGTCTTTGTAATCCAAAAGAGTGGGCACATCACTAGTTAAAGTTTTGACCTCTCCAAACCCACTTTTATCAATTTTCTCATCAAGATTTTCACCCTCCGAATTATCAGGACGCCTTCTAGCTAAAGTTGACTCTTCTTCAGTCCCTTTATCATCAATTTTAATTTTACTAAACAAGGAATCAATAGAAGAAGCACCAATCACTTTAAGATCTTCATCACTTTTATGAAAGTAATCAATAGAAAATGATCTTTCTAAATTTTTTCTTTTAGCTCTAAACATAGCGGTTCTTTTCTTACTTTCATCCATAGAAACATATAAAGCTTTAATTGATTCCTCAACCTTTGGTACAAAAATTTTCAATTTGAGATTTTCTACATCATGAGAAATTCTATCATTGCTTCTAGACATATCATCAATCTTATTCAACTTTTCTTCTATCGTATTATTGAAAACTTTTTGAGCATTGATAAATTCTTTAATATTATTCTCAAGATCAGAGGGGTTCCTATTATTATTGTAAGAAGAATTACCATAATTATTAGAGGAATTTCCAATAAAAGGCCTAGGATTAAAATTACGTCTATAAGCATTGTTATTAAAATTGTTTCACGAGATAAAATTCACATCTACTGCATCACTATTTTGCTCAATTAAAGTAGACAAAGGCACATCATTAAGATCAATAGGAGCACTTTTATTAGCAACCAATTTCATAAGAGCATCAACTTTTTCACTCAAAGTACTTATTTCTTAACCGAATTAACCTTTTTACTAGTAGGTGCTCTTTCAGTATACCATTGTGAATAATTTGTCATAATATTATCAAGCAATTTAGTAGCTTCACCCAAAGTAATTTCCATAAAAGTACCACCCACGGCAGAATCCAAAAGATTTCTAGAAACAAAGTTCAATCCCGCATAAAATTTTTGTATGATCATCCAAAGATTTAAACCATGAGTAGGACAATTTCTTAGCATCAACTTCATTCTTTCCCAAGATTGTGCAACATGTTCATGCTCAAGTTGCTTAAAATTCATGATTTGAGTTCTAAGAGAAATAATTTTCGTGGGTGGAAAATACTTAGTAATAAAAGCATCCTTGCACTTATCCCAAGAATCGATACTATTGCGAGGCAAAGAAGAAAACCAAATTTTTGCACGATCTCGCAAAGAAAACAGAAATAATTTCAACTTCACAATATCATTGTCCACATCTTTTTTCTTTTGCATATCGCATAATTCTAAAAATGTGTTAAGATGGGACGCGGCATCCTCATTAGGAGTACCGGAAAATTGATCTTTCATGACAAGATTCAACAAAGCGGCATTAATATCACAAGAATCTGCACTAGTGGTGGGAGGAGCAATCGGAGTGCTAATAAAATCATTATTATTGGTATTGGAAAAATCACACAACTTGGTGTTTTCTTGAGTCATCGTGACTACGCAAATAAGATTGCACACAAAAACAGATCTGACTAGAAAAAGACGAACGAAAAAGAGGGCGAATAAAACGGCAAATTTTTATGAAGTGGGGGAGATGAAAATGAGAGGCAAATGGCAAATAATGTAAATTGCAAGGAGATGAGATTTGTGATTAGGAACTTGATAGATGTTGATGATGTCTCTCCGGCAACGGCGCCAGAAATTCCTTTTGATGTCGCTTGAAGCTACGTCGGTATTTCCCCAAAGAGGAAGGGATGATGCAGCACAGCTATGGTAGGTATTTCCCTCAGTTATGAAACCAAGGTATCAATCCAGTAGGAGAACCAAGCAACACTATGTAAATGGTACCTGCACACAAAGAACAAATACTTGCAACCCGACGCGTAAGAGGGGTTGTCAATCCCTCCACGGTAAAAAGATAGATAAGTTTGTGGTAGATTGGATAAATAGCTCTCGATAAAACACAAAATAAAATAAGTAATAAAAAGTGCAGCAAGGTATTTTTGGGTTTTTGGAATAATAGATCTGAAAATAAAAGAAAATAAAAATAGATCTCAAAGCAAATATGATAAAGAAGAGACCCGGGGGCCGTAGATTTCACTAGTGGCTTCTCTCAAGAAATAGCACACGGTGGGTAAACAAATTACTGTTGGGCAATTGATAAAACCTCAAATAATTATGATGATATCTAGGTAATGATCAATATATAGGCATCACGTCCAAGATTAGTAGACCGACTCCTGCCTGCATACTACTATTACTCCACATACGACCGCTATCCAGCATGCATCTAGTGTATTAAGTTCATGGAGAAATAGAGTAATGCAATAAGAACGATGACATGATGTAGACAAGATCTATTCATGTAGGAATAGACCCAATCTTGTTATCCTTAATAGCAATGATACATACGTGTCTTGCTGCCCCTTCTGTCACTGGGAAAGAACACTGCACGATCGAACCTATCACAAAGCACCTCTTCCCATGGCAAGAAAAATCGATCTAGTTGGCCTAACTAAACCAAAGATTCGAAGAAGAAATACGAGGCTATAAATAATCATGCATATAAGAGATCAAAAGGAAACTCAAATAACTTTCATGGATATATAGATCTGATCATAAACTCAAAGTTCATGGGATCCCAACAAACACACCGCGAAAAAGAGTTACATCAAATAGATCTCCAAGAGACCATTGTATTGAGAATCAAAAGAGAGAGAGAGGAAGCCATCTACCTACTGCCTACGGACCCGTAGGTCTACAATGAACTACTCACGCATCATCGGAGAGGCACCAATGAGCATGATGAACCCCTCCGTGATGGTGTCTAGATTGGATCTCGTGGTTCTGGAACATGCGGCAGCTGGAATTGTGTTTCGACGTCTCCCCTAGGGTTTTTGGAATATTGGGTTATTTATAGGGTGAAGAGGTGGTGCAGGAGGCCACCGAGGTGGGCACAACCCACCAGGGCGCGCCTGGGCCCCCAGGCGCGCCCAGGTGGGTTGTGCCCCCCTCGGGGCACCCCTCTGGTACTTCTTTGGTCCAAGTTGTTCCTTCTGGTCCATAAAAATTCTCCAAAAAGTTTCGCTGCGTTTGGACTCCGTTTGGTACTGATATTCTGTGAAGTAAAAAACAAGAAAAAAATAGCAACTGGCACTTGGCACTATGTCAATAGGTTAGTCCCAAATAATGATATAAATTTGCTATAAAATGATTGTAAAACATCCAAGAATGATAATATAACAGCATGGACCAAGCAAAAAATATATATACGGTGGAGACGTATCAACCTGTTGTTGGCATGCCTGTTGTCTCAGTTAAAATAGGAGATCACTGTTATCATGGTTTATGTGATTTAGGTGCTAGCGTGAGTACTATTCCTTTTACCTTATACCAAGAAATTATGAATGATATAGCACCCGCTGAAATAGAAGACATAGATGTTACTATTAAACTTGCTAATAGAGACACCATCACACCACTTGGGATTGTTAGAGATGTTAAGGTCTTGTGTGGGAAAATAAAATACCCTACTGATTTTCTAATTCTTGGTTCCCCACAAGATTACTTTTGTCCCATTATCTTTGGTAGACCTTTCTTGGTCATTGTCAATGCTACTATAGATTGGCATAAACAAACTGTCAGTGTTAGCTTTGGTGATGAGTCTCATGAATTAATTTCTCCAAGTTTGGTAGACAACCTCATAAGAAAGAATTACCTAGTAGGGATGAAATAATTGGTCTTGCTTCTATTGCTATGCCTCCTACTGATCCACTAGAACAATATATTTGCTTGACCATGAAAATGATATGCACTTGCATGAAAGAAGTGAAATAGATAAAATATTCTTTGAACAACAACCTCTGCTTAAACACAATTTGCCTATTGAAACTCTAGGAGGTCCTCCTCCACCTAAAGGTGATCCTGTGTTTGAATTAAAACAATTGCCTGACACTTTGAAATATGCTTATCTTGATGACAAAAAGATATATCCTGTTGTTATTAGTGCTAACCTTTCAGAACATGAAGAAGAAACATTATTAAAAAATTTGAAGAAGCACCGTGCCGCTATTGGATATACTCTTGATGATATTAAGGGCATTAGTCCCACTCTATGTCGGCACAAAATTAATATGGAACCTGATGCTAAACCCGTTGTTGATCACCAACGACGTTTGAATCCTAAGATGAAAGAAGTGGTAAGAACTGAAATACTAAGGCTTCTGGAAGCAGGTATAATCTATCCCATAGCTGATAGTAGATGGGTAAGTCCTTTTCATTGTGTCCCTAAGAAGGGAGGTATTACCGTTGTTCCTAATGATAAAAATGAACTCATTCCACAAAGAATTGTTACTGGCTATAGAATGGTAATTGATTTTAGAAAATCAAATAAAGCTACTAGAAAAGATCATTACCCTCTGCCTTTTATTGATCAAATGCTAGAAATATTATCTAAGCATACACACTTTTGTTTTCTTGACGGATATTCTGGTTTTTCTCAAATACCTGTTCCACAACCTGATCAAGAGAAAACCACTTTTACTTGTCCTTTTGGAACTTATGCTTATAGACATATGCCTTTTGGTTTATGCAATGCACCTGCCACTTTTCAAAGATGTATGACTGCTATATTCTCTGATTTTTGTGAAAAGACTGTTGAGGTTTTCATGGATGATTTTTCCATTTACAGAACTTCTTTGGATGATTGCTTAAGCAACCTTGATCAAGTTTTGCAGAGATGTGAGCAAACTAATCTTGTCTTAAATTGGGAGAAGTGCCACTTTATGGTTAATGAAGGTATTTTCTTTGGGCATAAAATTTCCGAACGAGGTATTGAGGTGGATAAAGCTAAAGTTGATGCAATTGAGAAAATTCCGTGTCCTAAAGATATTAAAGGTATTCGTAGTTTCCTTGGTCATGTTGGTTTCTATAGGAGGTTTATTAAAGACTTCTCTAAAATTTCTAGGCCTCCTACAAATCTTTTACAGAAGGATATTCCATTTGTCTTTGATGATGATTGTGTAGAAGCCTTTGAAACACTTAAGAAAGCCTTAACTTCTGCACCTATAGTTCAACCACCTAATTGGAACTTGCCTTTTGAAATTATGTGTGATGGTAGTGTTTATGGGTTGGTGCTGTTCTAGGACAAAGAGTTGATAAGAAATTAAATGTTATCCATTATGGTAGCAAAACTCTAGACAGTACCCAAAGAAATTATGCTACTACTAAAAAAGAATTTTTAGCAGTTGTGTTTGCTTGTGATAAATTCAGATCCTACATTGTTGATTCCAAAGTATTTGTTCACACTGATCATGCTGCTATAAAATATCTTATGGAAAAGAAAGATGCTAAACCTAGATCAACTCATTTGGTGGGTTCTCTTGCTACAAGAATTTGATTTACATCTCACTGATAGGAAAGGAGTTGAGAACCCCGTAGCTGATAACTTGTCTAGGTTAGAAAATATTCCTGATGACCCACTACATAATGATGATAGCTTTCCTGATGAATAACTAGCTGCAATAAATGTTTCTCATAATACTCCTTGGTATGTTGACTATGCTAATTATATCGTTGGTAAATTTATACCACCTAGTTTCACATACCAACAAAAGAAAAAAAAATCTGCTATGATTTAAGACATTACTTTTGGGATGACCCACATCTTTATAAAGAAGGATAATTAATTTGGTGCCCTTAGTTGTGTCCCCCTCAGCAGGTTTGCCCCTAGTTTCCGAAAACTCTCGTTCTTGCCCAACTCACTTTGGTTTCTTTGTGCTTTTGCCCTCCCGTCACGGTTCTGTCCAGTCAGCGCCATTTGACTGCTACCGGCGCTAGATTTTGGACATGGCTTGCCCCCCGTTTGTGCTCACTCGCTTGTCCCCCCCCTCACTCTCTCGTTCCCCATTCCTCCCGTCACTCTCTCTCCCCTGTCCAAACCCTAGTTCGTCGGCGCCTCAACACCAGATCCACAAACCCTAGGGGCACCACCACCACAACGTCGTCTGCAGCACCACCACATCCATTTCCAGGTGATGGGGGAGAATGGAGAAACCCTAGGTGGCGGCCGCCGCCACAAGAAGGGAACCGCATTGGTGCGGGAGGGCGACGGCTACGCGCATGGCCAGGCGGTGTCCCAATCACCACGGGGTAGCGGACACGACGGCGGTGGCATCGTCGATGGCGACAAAAGCTCGCCATCGGTTAGGGGGAGCGTTGAAGGCGACCGTGGTGGCAGTCAGGGCGACAAGGGCAAGGGCACCGCATCTTCACGGGAGATCCCGGTGATGTAAGTCTCAGATCTGCTCTTGCTTAGTATCGTAGGCTTGATTCAGAGAAGATTTTGTCATGGTAGATGCTGTGTTCATTATTGTAGGATGGATCCAGCTGTTGCATTCTTTCTGTCTGTTAGAATGGAGACCACAGTCATAGTTTCTGCTGGTACCAGAGGAAAAGAAAGCAGCTTCACATTTCCATTAGTTGTGGACAGCAGTATTAGTTCATTTAATGATTTTAGGGCTAATATTTGTGCAAAGTATCCATGGGGATTGTTTGATGCTGTTGACCTACTTGACAAGATCAGGCAGTACATTATGAAGAAGTTTGACCTAAGAAAAAGAATTTGCATTGACCATTTCATTGGGCACTACATCATACCAGCAGTAATGAAGGCATTAATGGAGAAAACTAAAGGTTTGGAGATGAGCATTGTTAGGAGAATCCCAACAGAGGCTGAGGTAACTACAACTGATAGAGAGAAGAGAGAATGGAGGTATCCTGTGGACCTGGAGAAATGGACTTGCAGTTGTAGACAATGGCAGGTCACTGGTAAGCCATGCATCCAACAACAAATGAACCAGGAATAGCAGAAGTGCAAGATGAGGATGAGGATGAGGATCAGCCAATACCTGATGTAGTCCAGCATGAAATGCCACCACCAAAGGAACCATCTCATGAAGCATCTACACAAGCAAGTGTAGTAAGGTATGTGCAATTCTCACATCCATTTCTGTTCATGCATACCTTACAATTTGTGACATATTTGCAATTTTTTAGCCCTAGGAAAAACTATAAAAAAGCAGCAGATAGAGGAGCTTCTCCAAGGTGTGTGAAAGAGAAGAGAGGTGGAGATGTACAACCAGCAACTACATTCTCAGCTACTGGAAGTAGTGTTGACAGCAAGGTTGTTCCTCCTGCATCAAAAGGACCAGCACCAAACCAAGCTCCACCAACTGGCCCCAACCTAGCCAGGAACACTAGAAGCAAGGCAAGGAAGCTCCAAACCCAGCCAGAAACACCAGGAGCAAAAAACTGAAGTTCTAGATGCTGTTATGAACTAGATGGTGTTTTTACACCTTTTATGACTGTTATGTGTACTGTGTGCTGTTGCTAAACTTCTGAGGTGCACCTGTTATGTGTATTGTGTGCTATGGTGTTGTTATGTACTTGGTGTTGTTATGCACAATGTGGTCTAATCTTAAGTTGTTGTTGAACTTGTGTCATTCATCTGTGATGCACAATGTTGTCTGATCTCAAGTTGTTGTTGAACTTGTGTCATTCATCTGTCATTTCACAAGTTTAGGATCAAATTGAGCTGGCAAGATCAAATTCAGCTGGCAAGATCAAATTCATTCACCAAACCACATTTGACAAGTTTAAGACCACATTTGACAACAACAACAACATCTGGGAATACCAAACTACTACAGCTGACATCGAACAACTGCATAATTTCTTCGACAACTACCATAGTAGTACAACTATCATACAAATTCCCACAAGCAACAGTGCCCACAACAGCAGCATCTCATCTCTCTCTAAGCTTCTTCTTCAAAGCCTTGTTCTTCCTTGCCAGCTCAATGTTTTCCTTCTTCAAACGGTGGCACTTGATCCAACTGCCTTCAACCTCAGCGTGCAAGTCTTCAAAAGCTAGTCCAACACGCAATGGAGGAGCTGGGTCAACCCAAACCACCCATTGACACTCATCTAGTAACTAATTGCAGATCAAGAGAGTCATAATTAGAAAGTAAACATTAGAGAGCAAAAATCAAATCTGGATCAAATTGGCATGCACTTACATCCAATGGGCAACCTAAAAAACGGCGGCCACTGCTAGCACCACCCCATGATACACGGTGGGCAGGAACAAGGCCATGACCGGGGCATCGATGCTTCGACAGAAACTCGAAGTCGGAATAAGACTCGTCGGGAAGATAAAACTCTGATGAATGCTGCACAATCCCGACCCCATCAACCTAAAAAAAGTCAAATTTCCCCCAAAATGTCACAAACCCTAGCTTTGAACCCCAAAATGTCGGGTAGGGTGGAGAAGCACGACCCCACCACATTGTTTACCTCTCCGGTCGCCGGCGAGAAGCTGGATGAGCCCGAGCTCGCCATGCGCGCCGGCTCCTTCCTCTCCTGCTTCCCGCTCCCCCCTCCAATCTGGCCGCGCCTTCCCTTCCTCTGTTTTTCGTGAGAGCTGGCTGAGGACGAAGGGGTACTGAAGTTAGCAGCCACAGGGGCAAAAATGTCCAAAATATGGCACCGGTAGCGGTCAAACGGCGCTGACTGGACAGAACCATGCCGGAAGGGCAAAAGCACAAATAAACCAAAGTGAGTTGGGCAAGAACGAGGGTTTTCGGAACTAGGGGCAAACCTGCCGAGGGTGACACAACTAGGGGTATAAAATCAATTTTCCCTTATAAAGGAGGAGTAGATGGTATTATTAGATGTTGTGTACCTGAGCATGAACAGGAACAAATCCTACGGAAATGTCATTCCGAAGCTTATGGAGGACATCATGCGGGAGATAGAACTGCTCACAAGGTATTGCAATCTGGTTTTATTGGCGTACTCTCTTCAAGGATGCCCATAAGTTTGTTTTATCTTGTGATGAATGTCGAAGGATAGGTAATATTGGTAAGCATCAGGAAATGCCAATGAATTATTCACTTTTTGTTGAACCATTTGATGTTTGGGGTTTTGATTACATGGGACCTTTTCCTTCCTCTAATGGGTATACACATATTTTGGTTGCTGTTGATTATGTTACTAAGTGGGTAGAAGCTATTCCAACTAGTAGTGCTAATCATACCACTTCCATTAAAATGCTTAAAGAAGTTATTTTCCCAAGGTTTGGAGTCCCTAGATATTTGATGACTGATGGTGGTTCACATTTTATTCATGGGGCTTTCCGTAAAATGCTTGCTAAATATGATGTTAACCATAGAATTGCTTCACCCTATCATCCTCAATCTAGTGGTCAAGTTGAACTTAGCAATAGAGAAATAAAATTAATATTACAAAAATTGTCAATAGGTCTCGAAAGAATTGGTCTAAGAAATTAGATGATGCACTTTGGGCCTACAGAACAACATATAAAAATCCAATGGGTATGTCTGCTTATAAAATGGTTTATGGAAAAGCTTGTCATTTGCCTCTTGAGTTAGAACATAAAGCATATTGCGCAATTAAAGAACTCAATTATGATTTCAAACTTGCCAGTGAAAAGATGTTATTTGATATTAGCTCATTAGATGAATGGAGAACCCAAGCTTATGAAAATGCCAAACTATTCAAAGAAAAGGTTAAAAGGTTACATGACAAAAGAATCCAAAAGCGGGAATTCAAGGTTGGAGAATATGTTCTTTTGTACAACTCTAATTTTAGATTCTTTGCAGGAAAACTTCTTTCCAAATGGGAAGGACCTTATATTATCAAAGTGGTTTATCGTTCTGGAGCCATTAAGATCAATAATGCCGAAGGCACTAATCCAAAGGTTGTCAATGGGCAAAGAATTAAGCACTATATCTCAGGTATGCCTATTAATGGTGAAACCAATATTATCCAAACCATGACATCGGAGGAACACATAAAAGAAACCTTCCAGAACACTCCAGAATCTTGAAAAAGAGGAGGTATGTGATACGGTAAGTAAACGGACTCCAAAAATTCCGCAAAAATATTTTCTGTCAGTTTTGGAATATTAGAAAAATTAGGAAAATAAGAAACAACCAGGAAGGCAACCGAGGTGAGCACGATACACCAGGGTGCGCTTGCCTTCCCTGGCGTGCCCTGGTGGGTTGTGCCCCGCTCGAGAACCTTCCCGACTCCGTTTTCCTTCCGTGTGCTTGTTTCCCAAGATAAAAATATCTTTATATACCCCCCGGACGTATTGACCACCGTATCGCGAAGAAATCCTCTGTTCTTGTTTCGTGTTGTTTTTCTGTCAGATCTATCAAGCTAGGCATCATGTCTTCTCCCTCCAACAACGTAGAAGAAGATGCTTGGCTGATGAAGATAGAACTGAAAAGAGAGGGACCAAAGGAAACCATCGAGGAGGACAAGGGCAAGGAAGCCACGGGAGATCAAGCTCAAATACGAGGGCAGGCCCTGCTGGTAGAAGAAGAAGATATACTTCAACCATACTACAATCATCTAACCCCTACTGAAATTGAAGCTTTTAGGGCCTTTGAAATCGAAAATATTTTGTTGCAAGAGCAAATCATCGCCCTCCGGAGCATCATTCGTAGATTGGAGTACCTTCTGAGCCTGAAGTGTGACACTACTGCCTCATCACCACCACCATCATCATCTTCCCCACCAAAGGAGACTTGATTACATGGGTATGGGCACTCCCCTTGGCTTTTGCCAAGCTTGGGGGAGGTGCCCCGATATCGTATCACCATCACTTTTATCATCTTTACCAATTTTAGTTCGATCCTTAGTTATCTCATTGATTAGTTGAATAAAAGTTTAGTATGATCTATTTTCGAGTATTAGTTTTGTGGTCTATCTATCTATGTAATCGAGTGAGAGTTATATAATAAAGTTTAGTTTGAGTTTTTGCTTCTTTACCTTTTTGTTTCAATCAAAATAAAAGAAAATAATGAGAAAGATCATATGCTAATCTTATGGTAAGTAATGACATCACATAAGGAAAAGTACAAGTGGTAAAATTTGTTGAAAGTTGACAAACATATCATTGGTCAATGATGCAATTCATGAAAGAATTAATAAGTGAAGAGAAGATTCACATACAAATACACTATCTTGGACATCTTTTATGATTGTGAGCCCTCATTAATTATTATATGTCAAAATTATTGACGTTGGACAAGGAAGACAAGATAATGATTTAAGTTTGTTCATATTTGCATAGAATTTATACTGTCATAGATCCTTCAACATGTGGTGCTTGCTCAATATCTTTGCTAGCCAAAATTCCGCACTAAGTAGAGATACTACTTGTGCATCCAAAAACCCTAAACCCAAACTCATCTTTTGAGAGTCCACCATACCTACCTATGGATTGAGTAAGATCCTTCAAGTAAGTTTTCATCGACGCAATAAGGCAATAAAAATTGCTTCTAAATGTGTTCGATCATTTAGTGTAAGAGAAAATTGAGCGTTGTACGAACTTGTGATGGCAAAGTAATAAAAGCGATGGACTGCATAATAAAGGTTGCTATCATAAGGGGCAATATAACGTGACATTCTTTTGCATTAAGGGATTGTGCATACAAACCAAAAAGCGCATGACAACCTCTGCTTCCCTCTGTGAAGGGCCTATCTTTTACTTTTATGTATTTACTTTTATGCAAGAGTCAAAGTATTCTTCCCTATTCCTTTTTATTTTCTCCTTTTGCAAGCATCATGTGGTGAGGAAAGATCTAGGCATATATATATCCAGTTGGATATGAGTGAGCATGAGTTATTATTGTTGACATCACCCTTGAGGTGAATACATTGGGAGGCGAAACTATAAGCTCCTATCTTTCTATGTGTCCGGTTGAAACTTTTTGCTCATGGGTATGCTGTGAGTGTTAGCAATCATAGAAGATTAAATGATGGTTGAGTATGTGGACTTGCCAAAAGGCTCCGATACAATACCCTTCCCGAAAATATGATGAATTGTAGTTGCAAAGTTGACTGAGAACATAGTTTGTTGGTTTTCAATAGAGTTTATGCTTTTTACTTCGATGTTGTGATGAATTGTTACTTGTTCATGAGAAGTTATATGATAAAGTTTTGTCATAATGTTTTATAATAAAGTTTGTTGCTGTTATAATAATAAGCATGATGCTACTATGTCCGTATTTTGCTTTATCGACACCTCTCTCTCAAACCATGTGGACATGTTTTTCGATATCGGCTTTCGCTTGAGGACAAGCGAGGTCTAAGCTTGGGGGAGTTGATATGTCCATTTTGCATCATGTTTTCCTACTGTTATTTATAATGTTTTTATGCATAATAATGCTCTATGGAGTAATTCTAATGCCTTTTCTTCCATAATATGCAAGGTTTACACAAAGAGGGAGAATACCAGCAGCTGGAATTCTGGACCTGAAAAAGCTACGTCAGAGCTACATATTCTGCACAACTCCAAATGAGCTGAAAATTTACGGAGAATTATTTTGGAATATATAAAAAATACTGGACCAAATAACTATCAGAGGGGGGCCACCTGGTGACCACAAGACACCAGGGCACGCCAGGCCCCCCAAGCACGCCCTGGTGGGTTGTGGCCAGCCCAGCCCACCTTCGGTGTCCATCTTCTGGTACTTAAGGTCTTTTAACCTAGAAAAAATAAAGAGAGGACTTTTGGGATGGAGCACCGCCGTCTTGAGGCGGAACTTGGGCAGGAGCACTTTTGCCCTCCAGCGGAGCGATTCTGCCGGGGGAACTTCCCTCCCGGAGGAGGAAATCGAAGCCATCGTCATCACCAACAACCCTCTCATCTTTGGGAGGCCAATCTCCACCAACATCTTCAACAACACCATCTCCTCTCAAACCCTAGTTCATCTCTTGTGTTCAATCTTTGTACCGGAACCTCAGATTGGTACATGTGGGTGACTAGTAGTGTTGATTACATCTTGTAGTTGATTACTGTATGGTTTATTTGGTGGAAGATTATATGTTCAGATCCATTATGCTATTTAATACCCCTCTAATCTTGAGCATGAATATCGTTTGTGAGTAGTTACTTTTGTTCTTGAGGCCACGAAAGAAATCACGTTGCAAGTAATCATGTGAATTTGACATGTGCTCGATATTTTGATGATATGTATGTTGTGATTCCCTTAGTGGTGTCATGTGAACGTCGACTACATGCCACTTCACCATATTAGGGCCTAAGGGAATGCATTGTGGAGTAGTTATTAGATGATGGGTTGCTAGAGTGACAGAAGCTTAAACCCTAGTTTATGCGCTACTTCGTAAGGGACCGATTTGGATCCATATGTTTAATGCTATGGTTAGATTTTTATCTTAATACTTTTCTCGTAGTTGCGTATGCTTGCAATGGGGTTAATCATAAGTGGGAGGCTTGTTCAAATAAGAACAACACCCAAGCACTGGTCCACCCACATATCAAATTATCAAAGTAGCGAACGCGAATCAAACCAACATGATGAAAGTGACTAAATGAAATTCCCGTGTGCCCTCAAGAACGCTTTGCTTATTATAAGAGACCGTTTTGGCCTGTCCTTTGCCACAAAAGGATTGGGCTACCTTGCTGCACTTTATTTATCGTTACTGTTACTTGTCCGTTACAAATTATCTTGCTATCAAGCTATCTGTTATCGACTGTTTCAGTGCTTGTAGAAAATACCTTGCTGAAAACTACTTGTCATCAATGACCCACAAGTATAGGGGATCAATCGTAATCCTTTCGATAAGTAAGAGTGTCGAACCCAACAAGGAGCAGAAGGAAATGACAAGTGGTTTTCAGCAAGGTATTCTCTGCAAGCACTGAAATTATAAGTAACGAGTAATTTGATAGGAAGATAATTTGCACGAGCAAGTAACGGTAACGACAAATAATATGCAGCAAGGTAGCCCAATCCTTTTGTGGCAAAGGACAGGCCAAAACGATCTCTTATCATAAGCAAAACATTCTTGAGGGTACACGGGAATTTCATCTAGTCACTTTAATCATGTTGGTTTGATTCCTGATCGCTACTTTGATAATTTGACATGTGGGTGGACCGGTGCTTAGGTGTTGTTCTTACTTGAACAAACCTACTACTTATGATTAACCCCCTCGCAAGCATCTGCAACTACGAGAGAAGTATTAAGATAAAATCTAACCATAGCATTAAACTTTTGGATCCAAATCAGTCCCTTACGAAGTAGCACATAAACTAAGGTTTCAGCTTCGGTCACTCTCGCAACACATCATCTAATAACTACTCCACAATGCATTCCCTTAGGCCCTAATAAGGTGAAGTGCCATGTAGTCAACGTTCACATGACACCACTAAGGGAATCACAACATACATACCATCAAAATATCGAACACATATCAAATTCACATGATTACTTGCAACAAGATTTCTCCCGTGACCTCAAGAACAAAAGTAACTACTCACAAATGATAATCATGCTCAAGATCAGAGGGGTATTAAATAGCATAATGGATCTGAACATATAATCTTCCACAAAATAAACCATATAGTAATCAACTACAAGATGTAATCAACACTACTAGTCACCCACAAGCACCAATCTAAGATTCCGATACAAAGATTGAACACAAGAGATGAACTAGGGTTTGAGAGGAGATGGTGTTGTTGAAGTTGTTGATGGAGATTACCCTCCCCAAGATGGGAGAGTTGTTGGTGATGATGACGACGATGATTTCCCCCTCCGGGAGGGAAGTTCCTCCGGCGGAATCGCTCCGCCGGAGGGCAAAAGTGCTTCTGCCCAAGTTCCGCCTCGAGACGGCGGCACTTCATCCCGAAAGTCCTCTCCTTATTTTTTTCTAGGTGAAAATGACTTATATACCAGAAGAGGGGCACCGGAGGTGGGCCGAGGAGGGCACAACCCACCAGGGCGCGCCTGGGGGCCCTGGCGCGCCCAAGTGGATTGTGCCCACCTGGTGGGCCCCCTCTGGTAGTTATTTGCTCCAATAATTCTTAAATATTCCATGAAAATTCTTCGTGAAGTTTCAGCTCATTTGGAGTTGTGCAGAATAGGTGTCCTGACGTAGCTTTTTCAGGTCCAGAATTCCAGCTGCCGGTATTCTCCCTCTTTGTGTGAACCTTCCATATTATGAGAGAAAAGGCATTAGAATTACTCCATAAAGCATTATTATGCATAAAAACATTATAAATAACAGTAGGAAAACATGATGCAAAATGGACGTATCAACTCCCCCAAGCTTAGACCTCGCTTGTCCTCAAGCGAAAAACCGAAATCGAAAAACATGTCCACATGCTTAGAGAGAGAGGTGTCGATAAAAACAAAAAATGGACATAGAAGCATCATGCATATTATTATAACAGCAACAAACTTTATTATAAAACTTTTATCACAAAACTATTATCATATAACTTCCCATGAACAAGCAACAATTCATCACAACATCGAAGTATAAAGCATAAACTCTATTGAAAACCAACAAACTATGTTCTCAGTCAACTTTGCAACTACAATTCATCATCTTTTCAGGAAGGGTCTCGTATCGGAGCCTTTAGGCAAGTCCACATACTCAACCATCATATAATCTTCTATGATTGCTAACACTCACAGCGTACCCATGAACAAAAAGTTTCAACCAGACACATAGAAAGATAGGGGCTTATAGTTTCTCCTCCAAACGTATTCACCTCAAGGGTGATGTCAACAATAATAACTCATGCCCACTCATATTCAACTGGATATATGCGCCTAGATCTTTCCTCACCACATGATGCTTGCAAAAAGAAAAAAGAAAAAGGAATAGGGAAGAAAACTTTGACTCTTCAGAAAAGTAAATGCAAAAAAAATAAAAGATAGGCCCTTCGCAGAGGGAAGCAGAGGTTGTCATGCGCTTATTTGTTTGCATGCCAAATCCCTTAGTGCAAAAGAACGTCACGTTACATTGCCCCTTATGATGGCAACCTTTATTATGCAGTCTGTCGCTTTTATTATTTTGCCATCACAAGTTCGTGCAACGCTCAATTTTCTCTTACACTAAATGATCCAACACATTTAGAAGCAATTTTTATTGCCTTTTTGCACCGATGACAACTTACTTGAAGGATCTTACTCAATCCATAGGTAGGTATGGTGGACTCTCAAAGTAAGATTTGGGTTAAGGGTTTTGGATGCACAAGTAGTATCTCTACTTAGTGCGGAGTTTTTGGCTAGAAAAGATATTGGGCAAGCACCACATGTTAAAGGATCTATAACAATATAACTTCTATGTGAATATGAACAAACATAAATCATTACGTTATCTTCCTTGTCCAACGTCAACTATTTTGACACAAAATATTTAATGGGGGCTCACAATCATAAAAGATGTCCAAGATAGTGTATTTGCATGTGAATCTTCTCTTCCCTTATTAATTCTTTCATGAATTGCATCATTGACCAATGCTATGTTTGTCAATCTCCAATAAATTTTACTACTTATACTCTTCCTTATGTGATGTCATTACTTACTATAAGATTAGCATATGATCTTTTTCATTTATTTCCTTTCTTTTGATTGAACATGAAAGTAAAGAAACAAAACTCAAACAAAACTTTATTATATATATCAAACACGATTACAACGATAGATAGATCACTAAGCAAGCACTCGAAAAGAAAAGGATCGAACTAAACTTTTATTCACCTAAATCATAGGAAAACTAATGATCGAACTAAAATAGATGAAAGCAAAGATAGTGGTGGTGATACGATACCGGGACACCTCCCCCAAGCTTGGCATAAGCCAAGGGGAGTGTCCATACCCGATACTCAAGTCTCCTTTGGTGATGAAGAAGGTGGTGGTGATGAGGTAGCGATCTTATCTCCTAGTTTCCATGGCAATGGCTCACCATCATAAGAGGAGGAGTGAGTCTCATGAGTCCTGCAACTAGCAGCCAAACTCATACCTTTAAACCTTGCCTCATATTCGAAGACTTGGTTTTGGAGATCATAGATTTGACTTTGCAGAAAGTTGATTTGCTCGTTGAAGGTGAAGACGATGTCCTTCATGGATTTGCCATGCACCTTGAGATCACAGGTGTAATCCGCGATCATGAGGTGATTGCATTGAGTCCACGTTCCACCATCCCCTTGCACTTGAAGACCTCCTGCTCCATAGCTTCAAGCCCAGCATCCACGGTCCCTGTCCCTTTGGGACCCTGGATGTCGCGGATGTGGAGCACCCCCTCATGCATCTCGATGGCTTGAGAGTGCTGCATCACCTCCCGCAAGTATGGGTTGATGACGTTCTCGAAGAACTTGTCCTTGGAGGAGCTTGAAGCGGCCATGGTAATCTAGATCTGTCAGAAAATAGCAAGAAAAGAAAACAGAAGATTTCTTCGTGATACGGTGGTCAATAGGTTTGGGGGGTATATAAAGATTTTTTATCTTGGGAAACAAGCAAACGAGAGAAAAACGGAGTTCGAAAGGTACCCGAGGTGGGCACAACCCACCTGCCAGGCGCGCCCTGGTGTCTTGTGCCCACCAGGGTTGCCTTCCTGGTTGTTTCTTATTTTCCTTATTTTTAATATATTCCAAAACTAACAGAAAATATTTTTGCGGATTTTTCGGAGTCCGTTTACTTACCGTATCACGTACCTCCTCTTTTTTCACGATTCTGGAGTGTTCTGGAAGGTTTCTTTTATGTGTTCCTCAGGTGTCATGGTTTGGATAATATTGCTTTCAACATTAATGGGAGTACCTGAGATATAGTGTTTAATTCTTTGCCCATTGACAACCTTCGGGTTAGTACCTTCGGGATTATTTATTTTGATAGCTCCAGATTGATAAACCTCCACGATAACATAAGGTCCTTCCCATTTGGAGAGAAGTTTTCCTGCAAAGAATCTGAAACGAGAGTTGTACAAAAGAACATATTCTCCAACTTTGAACTCACACTTTTGGATTCTTTTATCATGCCATCTTTTAACTTTTTCTTTAAATAATTTGGCATTTTCATAAGCTTGGGCTCTCCATTCATCTAGTGAGCTGATGTCAAATAGCCTCTTTTCACCGGCAAGTTTGAAATCATAGTTGAGTTCTTTAATTGCCCAATATGCTTTATGTTCTAACTCAAGAGGCAAATGACAAGCTTTTCCATAAACCATTTTATAAGGAGACATGCCCATGGGATTTTTATATGTTGTTCGGTAAGCCCAAAGTGCATCGTCTAATTTCTTAGACCAATTCTTTCAGGACCTACTGACAGTTTTTTGTAAAATTAATTTTATTTCTCTATTGCTAAGTTCAACTTGACCACTAGACTGAGGATGATAGGGGGATGCAATTTTATGGTTTATATCATACTTAGCAAGCATTTTACGGAAAGCACCATGAATAAAATGCGAACCACCATCAGTCATTAAATATCTAGGGACTCCAAACCTTAGGAAAATAACTTCCTTAAGCATTTTAATAGAGGTGTTGTGATCAGCACTACTAGTTGGAATAGCTTCTACCCACTTAGTAACATAATCAACAGCATCCAAAATATGTGTATACCCATTAGAGGAAGGAAAAGGTCCCATATAATCAAAACCCCAAACATCAAATGGTTCAACAGCAAGTGAATAATTCATAGGCATTTCCTGACGCTTACCAATATTACCAATTCTTTGACATTCATCGCAAGATAAAGCAAACTTACGGGAATCCTTGAAGAGTGTAGGCCAATAAAAACCAGATTGCAATAACTTGTGAGCAGTTCTATCTCCCGCATGATGTCCTCCATAAGCTTCGGAGTGACATTTCCGTAGGATTTGTTCCTTTCATGCTCAGGTACACAATGTCTAATAATACCATCTACTCCTTCTTTATATAGGTGTGGGTCATCCCAAAAGTAATGTTTTAAATCATAAAATAATTTTTTCTTTTGTTGGTAAGTGAAGCTAGGTGGTATATATTTAGCAACAATATAATTAGCATAGTCAGCATACCAACGAGTGTTATGAGAAACATTTATTGCAGCTAATTTCTCATCATGAAAACTATCATTAATAGGTTGTGGGTCATCAAGAATATTCTCTAACCTAGACAAGTTATCAGCTACAGGGTTCTCAGCTCCTTTCCTATCAGTTATATGTAAATTGAATTCTTGTAGCAAGAGAACCCACCTAAAGAGTATAGGTTTAGCATCTTTCTTTTCCATAAGATATTTAATATCAGCATGATCAGTGTGAACAATCATTTTAGAATCAACAATGTAAGATCTGAATTTATCACAAGCAAACACCACTGCTAAAAATTCTTTTTCAGTAGTTGCATAATTCCTTTGGGCACTGTCTAGAGTTTTACTAGCATAATGAATAACATTTAATTTCTTATTAACTCTTTGTCCTAAAACAGCACCAACAACATAATCACTAGCATCACACATAATTTCAAAAGGCAAGTTCCAATCAGGTGATTGAACAATAGGTGCAGAAATTAAGGCTTTCTTAAGTGTTTCAAAGGCTTCTACACAATCATCATAAAAAATAAATGGAACATCCTTTTGTAAAAGATTTGTAAGAGACCTAGAAATTTTAGAGAAGTCTTTAATAAATATCCAATAGAAACCAGCATGACCGAGAAAACTACGGATACCTTTAATATCTCTGGGACATGGCATTTTCTCAATTGCATCAACTTTGGCTTTATCCACCTCAATACCTCGTTCAGAAATTTTATGTCCCAAGACAATACCTTCATTGACCATAAAGTGACACTTCTCCCAATTCAAGACAAGGTTAGTTTGCTCGCATCTCTGTAAAACTTGATCAAGGTTGCTTAAGCAATCATCAAAAGATGTTCCATAAACGAAAAAATCATCCATGAAAACATCAACAATCTTTTCACAAAAATCAGAGAATATAGCAGTCATACATCTTTGAAAGGTAGCAGGTGCATTGCATAAACCAAAAGGCATACGTCTATAAGCATAGGTTCCAAAAGGACAAGTAAAGTTGGTTTTCTCTTGATCAGGTTGTGAAACAGGTATTTGGGAAAAACCAGAATATCCATCGAGAAAACAAAAGTGTGTGTGCTTAGATAATCTTTCTAGCATTTGATCAATGAAAGGCAGAGGGTAATGATCTTTTCTAGTTACTTTATTTAATTTTCAAAAATCAATTACCATTCTATAGCCAGTGACAATTCTTTGTGGAATAAGTTCATTTTTATCATTAGGAACAACGGTAATACCTCCCTTCTTAGGGACACAATGAACGGAACTCACCCATCTACTATCAGCTATGGGATAGATTATACATGCTTCCAGGAGCTTCAGTATTTCAGTTCTTACCACTTCTTTCATTTTAGGATTTAAACGTCGTTGGTGATCAACAATGGGTTTAGCATCAGGTTCCATATTAATCTTGTGCTGACATAGAGTGGGACTAATGCCCTTAAGATCATCAAGAGTATATCTAATAGCAGCTCGGTGCTTCTTCAGAATTTTCAATAATGTTTCTTCTTCATGTTCTGAAAGGTTAGCACTAATAATAACAGGATATATCTTTTTCTCATCAAGATAAGCATATTTCAAAGTGTCTGGCAATTGTTTTAATTCAAACACAGGATCACCTTTAGGTGGAGGATGACCTCCTAGAGTTTTAATAGGCAAATTGTGTTTAAGCAGAGGTCGTCGTTCAAAGAAAATTTTATCTATCTCATTTCTTTCATGCATATGCATATCATTTTCGTGGTCTAGCAAATATTGTTCTAGTGGATCAGTAGGAGGCATGGCAATAGAAGCAAGACCAATTATTTCATCCTTACTAGGCAATTCCTTCTTATGATGTTTTCTATTGAACTTAGAAAAATTAAACTCATGAGACTCATCACCAAAACTAACATCGATGGTTTGTTTCTCACGATCTATTTTAGCATTAACGGTGTTCAAGAAAGGTCTACCAAAGATAATGGGACAAAATTCATCTTGCGGGGAACCCAGAACTAGAAAATCAGTAGGATATTTTATTTTCCCACACAAGACTTCAACATCTCTAACAATTCCAAGTGGTGTGATGGTGTCTCTATTAGCAAGTTTAATAGTAACATCTATGTCTTCTATTTCAGCGGGTGCTATATCATTCATAATTTCTTGATATAAGGTAAAAGGAATAGCACTCACGCTAGCACCTAAGTCACATAAACCATGATAACAGTGATCTCCTATTTTAACTGAGATAACAGGCATGCCAACAACAGGTCTATGTTTATCTTTTTCATCGGGTTTAGCAATTCTAGCAGCTTCATCATAGAAGTAAATAACATGCCCATCTTTATTTTCTACCAAGAGATCTTTAACCATAGAAACACTAGGTTCAACTTTGATTTGTTCAGCAGGTTTAGGTGCTCTAATATAACTTTTGTTGACCACGGTTGACACCTTAGCATGCTCCTTTATCCTAACAGGGAAAGGTGGGTTTTCGATATAAGCAGAAGGAACAACTGGATCAACATTATAAATGATAGTTTCATCTTTAGCTATTACCGGTTCTTTATTTTCTTCTTTAATAGGTGGGTGATATTTAAACCACTTCTCCTTAGGGAGATCAACATGAGCAGCAAATGATTCACAGAAGGAGGCTACTATCTCAGAGTCAAGTCCATATTTAGTGCTAAACTTTTGAAAAGCATCGGTATTCATAAAAGAGTTAACACAATCAAACTTAAGCTTAATACCTGACTCTTTACCTTCGTCGAGTTCCCAATCTTCAGAGTTGCATTTAATTCTTTCTAAAATATCCCACCTGAATTCAATAGTCTTCTTCATAAAGGAACCAGTACAAGAAGTGTCGAGCATGGATTGATCATCACGAGAAAGCCGAGCATCAAAATTCTGAATGATAATTTCTCTTGAGAGCTCATGATTGGGGCATGAATATAACATTGACTTAAGCCTCCCCCAAGCTAGAGCGATACTTTCTCCTTCACGAGGCCAAACATTATATATATAATTCCGATCACGATGAACTAGATGCATAGGATAATTTTTTTGGTGAAATTCCAATTTCAATCGGTTCCAGTTCCAAGATCCAATATCATCGCATAGCCTATACCATGCCAATGCTTTTCCCTTCAAAGATAAAGGGAAAACCTTCTTCTTAGCTTCATCTCCGGGTAAACCTACAAGCTTAAACAATCCACAAATTTCATCCACATATATCAAGTGCATATCAGGATGTTCGGTTCCATCTCCTGCATAAGGATTAGCTAGCAGTTGTTCTACCATACCCGAAGGAATTTCATAACCAATATTTTCAGTAGGTGCAGTAGGTTGAGGGACAACTAATTGTGGTTCCAGTCGAGGTGAAGATACCCCGAACAAACCCCTCAAATGATTGTTCTCCATAGTAACAAGTGACAATAAATTTCAGCACGTAGTAATAATTTTTCCTTACCAATTTCCACTTACCAAGAGTGCTTCACTCCTCAGCAATGGCACCAGAAAAGATCCTTCATGACCCACAAGTATAGGGGATCAATCGTAGTCCTTTCGATAAGTAAGAGTGTCGAACCCAACGAGGAGCAGAAGGAAATGACAAGTGGTTTTCAGCAAGGTATTCTCTGCAAGCACTGAAATTATAAGTAACGAGTAATTTGATAGCAAGATAATTTGTAAAGAGCAAGTAACGGTAACGACAAATAATATGCAGCAAGGTAGCCCAATCCTTTTGTGGAAAAGGACAGGCCAAAACGATCTCTGACGATAAGCAAAGCGTTCTTGAGGGTACACGGGAATTTCATCTAGTCACTTTCATCATGTTGGTTTGATTCGTGTTCTCTACTTTGATAATTTGATATGTGGGTGGACCGGTGCTTAGCTGCTGTTCTTACTTGAACAAACCTCCTACTTATGATTAACCCCCTCGCAAGCATCCGCAACTACGAGAGAAGTATTAAGATAAAATCTAACCATAGCATTAAACTTTTGGATCCAAATCAGTCCCTTACGAAGTAGCGCATAAACTAGGGTTTAAGCTTCTGTCACTCTCACAACCCATCATCTAATAACTACTCCACAATGCATTCCCTTAGGCCATAATAAGGTGAAGTGCCATGTAGTCGACGTTCACATGACACCACTAAGGGAATCACAACATACATACCATCAAAATATTGAATACATATCAAATTCACATGATTACTTGCAACAAGATTTCTCCCGTGACCTCAAGAACAAAAGTAACTACTCACAAATGATAATCATGCTCAAGATCAGAGGGGTATTAAATAGCATAATGGATCTGAACATATAATCTTCCACCAAATAAACCATATAGTAATCAACTACAAGATGTAATCAACACTACTAGTCACCCACAAGCACCAATCTAAGATTCTGATACAAAGATTGAACACAAGAGATGAACTAGGGTTTGAGAGGAGATGGTATGTTGAAGATGTTGATGGATATTACCCTCCCCAAGATGGGAGAGTTGTTGGTGATGATGATGACGATGATTTCCCCCTCCGGGAGTGAAGTTCCCCCGGCGGAATCGCTTCGCCGGAGGGCAAAAGTGCTCCTGCCCAAGTTCCCCCTCGAGACGGTAGTGCTTCATCCCGAAAGTCCTCTCCTAATTTTTTTCTAGGTTAAAATGACTTATATACCAGAAGAGGGGCACCGGAGGTGGGCCGAGGAGGGCACAACCCACCAGGGCGCGCCTGGGGGCCCTGGCACGCCGAGGTGGGTTGTGCCCACATGGTGGGCCCCCTCTGGTAGTTACTTGCTCCAATAATTCTTAAATATTCCATAAAAATTCTCCGTGAAGTTTCAGCTCATTTGGAGTTGTGCAGAATAGGTGGCCTGTCGTAGCTTTTTTAGGTCCAGAATTCCAGCTGCCGGTATTCTCCCTCTTTGTGTGAACATTGCATATTATGAGAGAAAAGGCATTAGAATTACTCCATAAAGCATTATTATGCATAAAAACATTATAAACAACAGTAGAAAAACATGATGCAAAATGGACGTATCAGTCATCATGGCGCCGTTGCTGGGGAGCATAGCTATATTTGTTGAGTCACTTGAGATTTATATCTATTTATCACTATGAAGAATCTGAAAGGTACCAAAACCAAGATCGTTCCCTCTAAGACAAGGGGAGGTAAGGAATTACCATCACACTCTGCACTTGATTCACCTTCTGTTTTAAGTAGCTTGCAACACTACCACATGCTATTCATCCTAATATGTCGCAAGTTATTGATGATGCTACTTCTGCTATGAATGATGCTTATGATGATGCTAGTACTCTGCTTGATAAGAATGTGCCACTAGGTGAACTTCTTGATGAACAAATTGCTAAAGCTAAAGATATCGAGAATGCCGAAACTGATGAAATTATTGAAACTGATGAAGTCTTTGAAATTGGAAATTATGAAACACCTATTAGATCTAGCTCTCCTAGATATGAATTGCCTGATATACCTGAGGGTTATGTTATGGATGGAGAGGTAGCTAGAGACTTTCTTGCTTGCAAAGATAGAGATGATCTTAAGAAATTACTAGTCAAGTTGAAAGAAAAAACTTTGAATGCTAGAATGAAATGTGACCCTAAGTTTGCTACTTCACCTATCTTTGTTACTGATGAGGATAATGAATTCTCTGTCGACCCAGAGTTAATTACTTTGGTTGAATCTGATCCTTTCTATGACTATGAAACTGAAACTGTTGTGGCACATCTTACTAAGTTAAATGATATAGCCACCCTATTTGCTCATGAGAAAAAAACTCGCTACTACTATATTCTGAAGTTATTCCCGTTCTCATTAAAGGGTGATGCTAAGGTATGGTACAATACTCTTACTCCTGGTTGTGTGCGTAGTCCCCAGGATATGATTTATTACTTCTTTGAAAAATATTTTCCTGCTCATAAGAAACAAGCTGCCTTACAGGAAATATTTAATTTTGTGCAAATTAAAGAAGAGAGTCTCCCACAAGCTTGGGGGAGGCTTCTCCAATTACTTAATGCTTTGCCTAATCATCCTCTCAAGAAAAATGAAATACATGATATCTTCTATAATGGACTAACTGATGCTTCTAGGGATTTCCTAGATAGTTGTGCTGGTTGTGTTCTCAGGGAACGAACTATTGAACAAGCTGAGGAGTTATTGAATAGTATATTAAAGAACTATGATGATTGGACACTTCTTGAACCACCGCCTAAACCCACTCCGAAGAAGAGGGGTATTTTATTTCTTAGTCCTGAAGATATACAAGAGGCAAAGAAATGTATGAAGGAAAAATGCATTAAAGCTGAAGATGTTAAGAATTTATCACCTATTGAAGAAATACATGGACTTGACACACCACCACCACCGGTGGTAGAGGTAAATTCTTTATTAAAGTTTGATGAAGGTGATATCCCTTACAATAAACATCCTAGTCAATGCTTATATGAATTTGATAATTATATCATGAAGCAAGATCACTTCAATGCCCATGTTATGAAACAATTGAAACAAAACTCTGATATGATTGCTCGCTTGAGTGACTTGTTATTTAGAATCACTAATGATGTTAGAGGTGCAGGAAAGCATGCCTCTATGGTTCAAACCCAGTTAGAACAAGTTGCTAAATCTCAAAGAGAATTGCTTAGTGAAATGAACAATAATACGAATGATTATGCTGTTAGAGTAGCAACTAGGGAAGGCAAGATGACTCAGCAGCCACTTTATCCTGAAGGTCACCCTAAACGAATTGAACAAGACTCTCAAAGAATTAATACTGATGCACCTAGTCCTTCTAAAAAGAAAAAGAAGAAGAAAAATGATAGGACTTTGCATACCTCTAGTGAACCTGAAATAGAAAAACCTTCTGAAGATAACAATGATGTCTCTATCTCAGATGTTGAAACTCAATCTGGTAATGAACATTCACCTAGTGATAATGAGAATGATAATTATGATGTCCATGAGGATGCTCAATAAGACAATGAAAAAGAACCAGATAATGCTGTTGAGATAGAACCTGCTGTTGAACTTGATAACCCACAACCTAAAAATAAACACTATGATAAGACAGACTTTGTTGCTAGGAAACATGGTAAAGAAAGAGAACCATGGGTTCACAAACCCATGCCCTTTCCACCTAAACCATCTAAGAAAAAAGATGATGAAGAATTTGAACGCTTTGCTGAAATGCTTAGGCAAGTCTTTTTGCGCTCTCGTTTGACTGATATTTTAAAGATGGCCCCTTATGCTAAATATATGAAAGACATTGTCACTAATAAGAGTAAAATACCTGAAGCTGAAATCTCCACCATGCTTGCTAATTATTCTTTGAAGGATGGAGTACCTAAGAAACTAGGAGATCCAGGAATACCAACTATACCATGCTCTATTAAAAGAAATTATGTCAAAACTGCTTTATGTGATTTAGGAGCCGGTGTTAGTGTTATGCCTTTCTCTTTATATAAAAGACTTGATTTGAATAAACTCACACCTACTGAAATATCATTGCAAATGGCTGACAAATCAACTGCCATACCTATCGGTATTTGTCAGGATGTGCCCGTTGTTGTTGCAAATGTTACTATCTTAACAGACTTTGTTATACTTGAGATGCCCGAGGATGACAACATGTCAATTATCCTCGGTAGACCCTTTTTGAACACTGCAGGGGCTGTTATTGATTGCAATAAAAGCAAAGTCACTTTTCATATCAATGGTAATGAGCATATGGTGCACTTCCTGAAGAAACAATTCCAAGTCAATAGTATTAATGTTACTGAAAAATCTCTGACAATTACTATTGGAAGTTTTCAACTCCCTCTTCCTATTGCAAAAAAGAAATATGAAACACTTATTGTTGGGGAGATGCATATCCCAGTTGAGGTAACTTAGTGTTTTACAAAAATTCTTCGGGTTCATGTTAATTGAAAGTGGTTGTTAATAAGACTTGATCAACCTTATTGATGGATCATTTTCGAGAGGCATGTGGTCGATGAATTTAGTAGACACCACCTTCTATCCCTACTCTTTGTTTTCTGTTACTTTTTAGTTAAATACAATAAAATGCCATGTTTATCCTGTTTACTGAATTTTCCGTGCAATAAAAAGTGCCCAAAAAGAAAAGTGCTCAGAATGACCTGAAATTTTGACATGATTTTTTTCTGAATATTTAAGAATTTTTGGTACAAATAACATCACAGGGGGTGCCCCTGGTGCCCACAAGGCACCAGGGCGCGCCAGCTACAGCAGGCGCACCCTGGTGGGTAGTGGGCCCCACATGGCCCCCCTCACTTATCCCTTCAGCTCACTTCCTCACCTACCTCCAAAAAAATCACACTAACACTCTCTCTCGTTTTCTTGCTCTCAAACCCGCGGATTTCGATCTCTTTGCTCGAAGCTCCGCTTTTGAAACTATTTTGGGGGATTGCTACTTGGTATGTGACTCCTCCATTGTTCCAATTAGTTTTTGTTCTAGTGGTTTATATTTTGAGTTTTTAGCCACTCTTGGTGCTGCTGTAAATGAGCTTGCATGTTGAATTCTTGGAGTTCCAAGTAGTTTGAATGCTTGATATAGCCTCTAGACATCCTTATGAGTAGTTGCTATAAATCTTGTGAAGTTTTGTTGACATCATTTTGTGGCCCAAAAATTTCAGAAATTTGTTCTTAGGAAGATGGACCTTTTTCGAAGGAGTTCATCTAAGAGGAACGCCAAGGGAGTCACCGGTGAATCGTCAACTGGTAACATCAACACTCCGCGATGGACGGAGGTCCGGCCATGCGAATGGCTGCATAATGCCTTCATGGACGAAGTCGGATTCCACCAAGAGTTCGCGCAATTCATTGCAAATGCTGGACTTACCAACTTCGTCGCAGATGAGTGCTACCAACACCACACCCTCACAAACTCCTTTGTGCAATTTTTTTATTTTCTAAATAGGCATGAACCTCCTGCGGTGTGGTTTAATTTATATTCTGAAACCCGTCAGATACCGCTCACTGGATTTTGTGAGATTTGTTTAATTCCCTTTGATGGGGAGTTAAGGGAGCCTAAACCGACAGAGTTTGAGGACTTCCTCCTCACTTTGACAGTGGGTGAGGGAAGGGGTGTGTCGAAAGCCACAACCACTAGTCTGCAGTTTCCTTCTGTGCACTACTTTGCTTTATTTGTTGCGAAGTGTTTGACTGCTAGAGAGAAAGGTAGTATACTAAGTGCCCCTGACCTTGCCATTTTACGCCGTGCACTTCACAATGACCACACCTTTAACTTAGGGGCTACTGTTGCACGCCGTCTGCGCATTAACAAAAATAAGGGAAAATACATGGCGATATCTATGCCACCCGTTTAGCGAGACGCTTTAACATTCCGATACGCCATGGCGATTATCCGTTACTTAGAGTTTACTTAGATCGCCAGTCGATGGTTGACCACCACTTTCTTGATAACACTGAACTACTAGAACCTCTTCGTTATAATTTGGTATTCAGTGAGGTCACCCATGATATTATTCCGTTGGCTGCACCTGCTTTGTTTGATTCTATTGCCAGGAATGGATATAGAGTCTTACTAGCGGACATTGTTGCCTACCGGAGTAGGAGCCCTAGGAGTGGGACGCTCAGGTGCTGCCACCACAACACTTTTACATGGGACCGGACGGCTACTACGGGTGGTGATTACCAAGCTAGGCCAAAAGCCTAAGCTTGGAGGAGTACGTATTTCCACCGACATTACATTCATGTTCACACATTTCATCTCAGTTGTCGGTGTTCACACTTTTTCATTGTATTATCCATGTTAGTTTTATTTTCTCGCCTTCTTCGTGTGTGTTTGAAAAACTTTGAGGAAATCCAAAAATATTTCTCGCTTCTTTTCGGTTTTTCTTTCTAGTTTAATTTAGTTGTAGTATTAAAAGAAAACCCAAAAAGATTTCTCATTTCTTCTTTTGCTTGTTGGGAGTTTTCCCGTGTAAATAGTTTTTCTCGTTCTTGTTTTTCTTTCTTTAATTTGCTTCCTTCAAGAAAAACTAAAAACTCCAAAAATATTTTAGTGTGTTTCTCTGAAATTCTTTTCCTTTCTTTTTGTTGAGTCGTACCAAGGGGAAGACCACAATGAAAATGTTGAGTGGTTCTCATATGCATTATTGTTGATCTAACGAAGAGCCTGAATTATTTTGTCTTCTCCTTTAAATAAAATGTTTGCAGATTCCAGCTTAGTCCACAGCACCGTCACACTATTATTATTTTCATATCATTTGGTCGTGCAAGTGAAAGGCAATAATGACGATATATGATGAAGTGACTATGGCAGGGAAAAGCGGGTATGAACTCAACCTGTTTTTGTTTTTGTAAATATGTTTAACTCGGTATCCATGATTCAGCACATTATGATTAAACATGTTTGCAATGACAATTAGAGATTATAGTTGCTCATACCATGCTTAAGTAGCTAGGAGTGGATAATGATTTATCATGAGTGTCAACGTGCATTAAAATGATTGTGATGTAGTATGATGATATGGTATCCTCCTCTGAATGTTTCAAGTGGCTTGACTTGGCACATGTTCATGCATGTAGTTGAATCAAAACCAACATAGCCTCCATGATATTTATGTTCATGGTGTTTATATCCTACTCATGCTAGTATTCAATGTTGATTATTCATAATGCATGTTCATGACCGCTTTCGCTCTCTAGCTGGTCGCTTCTCAATCTAATTGCTAGCCTTCGTCTATACTAAGCAGGAATACTGCTTGTGCATCAAAATCTTTAAACCAAAGTTATTCCAGATGAGTCCACTATATCTACCTATATGCGGTATTACCCTGTCGTTCTGAATAAATTTGCATGTGCCACCTCTAAAATTTCAAATGAACATCTGTTTTGTGTGCCTGGACCGCTCATGGAGTGACAGGGGGTGGTCAGTATCTTCCATGCTAAGAGGGTTATTCTCATGATGAGTGTTTATTCACTCGTCCTTGCACGAGAGGGGCCGGCAATAGGGTGCCCGAAATAAAAAATTGCAAATAATTAAACAAAACTCCCCCGACTGTTGTTGGTATGGAAGGCACCCGTGGATTCGGCTAGCCATGGCTTGTGTTTGTTGGTGGAGGGGGAGTAAAATTTACTTTTATCACTTGGAAACCACCGCTAATGTGTTTAGCATGGAAGATATTGAAAACTCTTGGTCGTAACGTTGACAGGAAGGGTGTACCTCCCAAAATTATATTTATCTCTGAATTAAGCTTTGAGCTCTGGCAACTCTGCAAATCCCTGCTTCCCTCTGTGAAGGGCCTATGTATTTACTTTCATGTTATTTTACTTTTATGTTGAGTCATCACCTTCTCAAACAAGCACCAGTCTTGAGAGCACTATTGTCATCCTCATGCATTGTGTATAGTTAATGTTGAATGCATCATGACCGGATCTCTTCTACCATGAATTACAATGTTTAGTCGCTCCTTGAACTTTGGAGGTGCTCTGCATTTATGTTTTGCGGTCTCAGAAAGGGCTAGCGGGATACCATTATTGTCATGTTATATCATAATTATTTTGACAAAGTGTTGGCATTTGAAGTATTTTATTATTGCTCGCTAGTTGATTATGCCATTGATATGAGTGAATATAATTTATAAGAGTTATTGCTTGCATGGTTAGTTATAATCTTTGCTGAAAAACTGGGTGCTATTTAAGCATATATATGTAAACAAGAACAAAAGAGTTCGTAAAAGTTTTTCTTTACCACTTTCAGTTTGTCAACTGAATTGCTTGAGGACAAGCAATGGGTTAAGCTTGGGGGAGTTGACCCCCCCCCCCCCCCCCCCCCCCCCCCCCCCCCCCCCCCCCCCCCCCCCCCCCCCCCCCCCCCCCCCCCCCCCCCCCCCCCCCCCCCCCCCCCCCCCCCCCCCCCCCCCCCCCCCCCCCCCCCCCCCCCCCCCCCCCCCCCCCCCCCCCCCCCCCCCCCCCCCCCCCCCCCCCCCCCCCCCCCCCCCCCCCCCCCCCCCCCCCCCCCCCCCCCCCCCCCCCCCCCCCCCCCCCCCCCCCCCCCCCCCCCCCCCCCCCCCCCCCCCCCCCCCCCCCCCCCCCCCCCCCCCCCCCCCCCCCCCCCCCCCCCCCCCCCCCCCCCCCCCCCCCCCCCCCCCCCCCCCCCCCCCCCCCCCCCCCCCCCCCCCCCCCCCCCCCCCCCCCCCCCCCCCCCCCCCCCCCCCCCCCCCCCCCCCCCCCCCCCCCCCCCCCCCCCCCCCCCCCCCCCCCCCCCCCCCCCCCCCCCCCCCCCCCCCCCCCCCCCCCCCCCCCCCCCCCCCCCCCCCCCCCCCCCCCCCCCCCCCCCCCCCCCCCCCCCCCCCCCCCCCCCCCCCCCCCCCCCCCCCCCCCCCCCCCCCCCCCCCCCCCCCCCCCCCCCCCCCCCCCCCCCCCCCCCCCCCCCCCCCCCCCCCCCCCCCCCCCCCCCCCCCCCCCCCCCCCCCCCCCCCCCCCCCCCCCCCCCCCCCCCCCCCCCCCCCCCCCCCCCCCCCCCCCCCCCCCCCCCCCCCCCCCCCCCCCCCCCCCCCCCCCCCCCCCCCCCCCCCCCCCCCCCCCCCCCCCCCCCCCCCCCCCCCCCCCCCCCCCCCCCCCCCCCCCCCCCCCCCCCCCCCCCCCCCCCCCCCCCCCCCCCCCCCCCCCCCCCCCCCCCCCCCCCCCCCCCCCCCCCCCCCCCCCCCCCCCCCCCCCCCCCCCCCCCCCCCCCCCCCCCCCCCCCCCCCCCCCCCCCCCCCCCCCCCCCCCCCCCCCCCCCCCCCCCCCCCCCCCCCCCCCCCCCCCCCCCCCCCCCCCCCCCCCCCCCCCCCCCCCCCCCCCCCCCCCCCCCCCCCCCCCCCCCCCCCCCCCCCCCCCCCCCCCCCCCCCCCCCCCCCCCCCCCCCCCCCCCCCCCCCCCCCCCCCCCCCCCCCCCCCCCCCCCCCCCCCCCCCCCCCCCCCCCCCCCCCCCCCCCCCCCCCCCCCCCCCCCCCCCCCCCCCCCCCCCCCCCCCCCCCCCCCCCCCCCCCCCCCCCCCCCCCCCCCCCCCCCCCCCCCCCCCCCCCCCCCCCCCCCCCCCCCCCCCCCCCCCCCCCCCCCCCCCCCCCCCCCCCCCCCCCCCCCCCCCCCCCCCCCCCCCCCCCCCCCCCCCCCCCCCCCCCCCCCCCCCCCCCCCCCCCCCCCCCCCCCCCCCCCCCCCCCCCCCCCCCCCCCCCCCCCCCCCCCCCCCCCCCCCCCCCCCCCCCCCCCCCCCCCCCCCCCCCCCCCCCCCCCCCCCCCCCCCCCCCCCCCCCCCCCCCCCCCCCCCCCCCCCCCCCCCCCCCCCCCCCCCCCCCCCCCCCCCCCCCCCCCCCCCCCCCCCCCCCCCCCCCCCCCCCCCCCCCCCCCCCCCCCCCCCCCCCCCCCCCCCCCCCCCCCCCCCCCCCCCCCCCCCCCCCCCCCCCCCCCCCCCCCCCCCCCCCCCCCCCCCCCCCCCCCCCCCCCCCCCCCCCCCCCCCCCCCCCCCCCCCCCCCCCCCCCCCCCCCCCCCCCCCCCCCCCCCCCCCCCCCCCCCCCCCCCCCCCCCCCCCCCCCCCCCCCCCCCCCCCCCCCCCCCCCCCCCCCCCCCCCCCCCCCCCCCCCCCCCCCCCCCCCCCCCCCCCCCCCCCCCCCCCCCCCCCCCCCCCCCCCCCCCCCCCCCCCCCCCCCCCCCCCCCCCCCCCCCCCCCCCCCCCCCCCCCCCCCCCCCCCCCCCCCCCCCCCCCCCCCCCCCCCCCCCCCCCCCCCCCCCCCCCCCCCCCCCCCCCCCCCCCCCCCCCCCCCCCCCCCCCCCCCCCCCCCCCCCCCCCCCCCCCCCCCCCCCCCCCCCCCCCCCCCCCCCCCCCCCCCCCCCCCCCCCCATCAAAGTAGCGAACGCGAATCAAACCAACATGATGAAAGTGACTAGATGAAATTCCCGTGTGTCCTCAAGAACGCTTTGCTTACTATAAGAGATTGTTTTGGCCCGTCCTTTGCTACAAAAAGGATTGGACTACCTTGCTGAACCTATTGTTACTATTGCTACTTATTACTTGTTACAATTTATCTTGCTATCAAACTACCTGTTACCGATAATTTCAGTGCCTGCAGAAATTACCTTGCTGAAAACCGCTTGTCATTTCCTTCTGCTCCTCGTTGGGTTCGACACTCTTACTTATTGAAAGCATTACGATTGATCCCCTATACTTGTGGGTCATCAGATGACCATAAGCTCCAAATATCACAAGGAGAAACACCAAACAAGAACCAAGAAAGATGATGCAAGGATGCAATGGTTTGAGCTCTCTACGAACAAAACGATCAAGCTACTAACTTGAGAGCCCCCCTTGATAGTACGACAATCGATCCAGTAACCCAGTCTTCCAACTACCACCATGAGACCAGCAAAATAGAAAACCTATCAAGGGCAAACCTTTGCCTTGCACATAGTCCACTTAAGCTAGATGATGACGATCTTGACTCTCTCAAGTTGGACCACCTTTCTTGATTGTGTTGGCTCGATGAAGGCTAGTTGATTGCTCCCCCATACTCCACTATCGGTGAGCCACTCTTTGCCATATCTTCATAAGTCCATTGTCACGACAATGGACGGCAAGCTTCAAGCATGATCTCTTCGTGATGCTCCACTTGAACTTGCACACCGCAAAGTTGATGACTATCACCACTTGATGTCATCCTCCATGGGTTGTATTAGATTTTCCTCTTGCTGCAAACCCATGGAAACATACCTAACCCCACAAAGAACTCTCTCGTAGACCATGGGTTAGTACACAAAGCGTAATGGACAATGCTTACTATACCATGGGATCACTTGATCCCTCTCGGTACATCTTGTACGCTTTGTGTGTTGATCAACTTGATTCACTCTTTGACTTAGTCTTGTTTAACCTCTCACATGACCAATCTTTCGATAATTCCTTGAATAGCACCTTGGTCATCACATACTATGCTTGAAACCAACAAATGGACTTCAAGAAAAACCTATGGACAAACCCTTCAAATATAACTCAAGGCAACCATTAGTCTGTAGAGATTGTCATCAACTACCAAAACCAAACATGGGGGCACTGCATGTTCTCTCAACTGTCTCAAATGACTCAAAGTCAAACGAAGTTAGAAGTTCATCATCAAGAAAATTCTTCATGCACTTTTGACTATTGTGTCCAAGTTAGCAATGCAAGAAGTAAGTTGGGTTTACGTAATTAGGCTTATGCTTCTTCACATTTACATTATAGACTGCCCCCTTTCAAAATCTAAAATAAGTAGCCCGTTCTCAAAGCATGCAAAACCATAAGATATCCCATGGACATTTTTTAACTACATGAACACAAAAATTAAAACATGTGCAACTTCTTGAAAATTCCATCAGACACTTTTTAAAAAATTCATGTTTTAAGTAAATGAACAAATTTCTAGAAGTACACATTTTTTTTATATTTCACAAATATTTAATTAACTGAATATTTTAGTGTTTCTCTAGTTTCAATGTTTCATATGAAAATTATTCGAAAGAATTAACATTTAGTGACATTTATGAGACAAAATAACATGAAGAGGTCTTTTCTTTGTAAAATTCCATCCCTCCATTTTCATACAAAATTATTCAAATAAAAAAGGCCCTTATGGAAGTTAAAGGTGCAATAATACAAGTTTGTGAATTCTTTTCCTTTTAAAATTATAATCCTCTAAATTTATTTTTTTCGGTGCGGCTCCATATTCTTATGAAAAGTATTCAAAATCAGGCCAACCCAATTCCGTGCGTGGGTCAGGGGATAACGCACAAACGCGCGCCCCCTCGCGAGCGCTAGGCTGTTTTATGAGCCTAAACATTAATGAGTTTTCCTTCCCATCGGTTTTGGGAAGGTTTTAGAACCTTCACTGAGTCATTTTTTTCTTTTGTTTTTTCGGCATTCTTCTTTTTTATTTCTTTTAGTTTCTTGACCATTGTTAAAATAAAAAACATTACTTGGAATTGCTGGAACGTTTTTAAAAATTGTGTACATTTTTTTTCCAAATATGAGAATGTTTTTAAAATTCAATAATATTTTTTGAATTTTGGGATTTTTTTGCAAAGTGGTGAACAAATTGTATTTTGGAACATTTTAACGAGACCATTTTCTGATGAAACATTGAATTCCAGAATATTTTTTGAAAGCCCATTTTTTTTGAAATGACATAAAAAGATTCATAATTATGTTTTTAAATTCCGAACAATTGTGAAATTGTGAACATTTTTTACATACAAGAACAATTCTCAAATTCATATATTTTTTGAAATCCAAGAACATTTTTAAATTCTTGAATAGTCCATGAAATCCAAATCATTATTTTGAATGTGTGAACTATTTTAAAACCGCGTACCGCGGAAGGGGGAGGGGTGCGGGTTTTCTATGCCCGAACCGTCCAACGGGAGCTATGTCTTGCATTTTGCGACACGTAGCTCTGGCTCGCCTCTTGCGCGAGGCTAGTGGGCCGATGCAGTATTGTAGCCGCCTCCTTGCGAGTTTTATTCTCTGTATTTTTTATTTACTCTTTCTACTCGTGTTCTTCGGGTTTTTCGTTTTCATTTTATTCTTCCGGTTATTTGCTTTTTGTTTGTTTGTTTCTTTCGTTTCCTTTGATTTTCTATTCCCTTATTTATTATTTTCAACACATGGCTACCTTCTCATACACATTGTACACTTCTCAAATAAATGTTTTGAACATTTTTTGAATATGTGTTAAACATTTTTTAAATACACATTGAAACATTTAGGAATGATACAAAGAATCTTTCTTAAACTGTGTGAACATTGTTTTTATATTTGTTAAATATTATTTTAAAATGTCACAGACATATTTTGAAACCTGTGAACATTTTTTCTAGATGTAGCGCAAATTTTGTTTAACGGTACAAATATTTTTTTACACTGTATAAATTTTCAAAATTGTCACGTGCAGTTTTTTTTTAATGTCATGAATACTTCTTTAGATTATACTCTAATAAAAATGCAATAATGTGTTTAGATTTTTAAAGTTCCTGGTGAAAATATCCTAGAAATTTAAGTAAATTAATGTTTGTAATATTTTGTGAAATATAAATAAAATAAAAAAGATTGAAAAAATGAACAAAAACTAATGTACGTGTACCTGCTTGATTATGGGCCGACAAATTTGGGTTGATGAGGCAAAACGCTGTGGCCGAGCGCAGCCCACTAGGGCTATATGTTGCCCGTACTGATTCATATTAGGAATCGCCTACGGGCGACTGCGACTCTTGTTCCCCGGGCCATTTTATAGCGCGCGTAGGTTAGCTTTGTTCTGGGTTTCTCTAAAGAGAAAACTTTGTTCTGGGTCGTAGCGATCCTAGAGTTCGGTCGTTCTGCTTTTTTCATTTCTCGTTTCCTTTTTTTCATTGTTTTCTATTCTGGGGTTTTTCACTAGTTTTCGGTTTTATTTTCTTCTTCTTTTATACTTTGGTTTTCTTTGTTTTTACATTGTTTTATCTTTATATTTCTTCTTCTTTATAGTTCTGTTTTCTTTATTTCTTTTCTGGGTTTTCTTTCTTTTTTTCGTTGCTTCGCTTTTATTTTTTTCATTGGTTTTGTCCTTTCAATACATGTCTACATTTTCCATCCATGTTTGATATTTTATATATAGTTTTTTAACATTTTTTACCCATTTTTTTTTTCAAATACAAGTTTGAAATTTCTTTGTAGAAAATGGTTTGATTTTTTTTTCAAGTACATGTCGAAGCATTTTTTAAATGATAGAACAATTTTTGTCTGCACTATGCAAACATTTGGAGTACATTGTACAAACTATTTTTAAAAATTTGATGAACACATTTTTTAAACTCGTGAAGTTGTTTTTGAATGTGATGTACATTGTTTGAATGCACGAAGCATTTTTTTTATTGAATTACACGTGTATTTTTAAAATTTCTATCAACATATTAAAAAATGTCACGTTCGTTTCACATTTATTTTGAAATATGCACCATTTTATTTTTGTGACATTTTACATACATATGACTAATATTTTTCGTACTTATAATTAACATTTTTGTTAAACTTTCTTTACTTTTTACTTTCACTAGTAAAAGTGCCCGTGCGTTGCACCGGGTTAGAATGTCGATTTCCGGATCATGAATTCTGTATTTGAAAAGCCCCTCACCCCTCCCTATCATCTTTTGGGAACATGTAGTTTAGGTCTGCACTGGATTTTTGTAGTAGAAATATCAATTTCGATGGTCTTTATTTTTTGAATATATTTTTTAAAAGATTTAACATCCACATACTGCAAGATGACCATCATGATTATGAAATTTTAATATATTCATTACAGACAATTTCTCAAGAGAAAACATGATTGAATATTTTTTTTAAACCTTGTGGCTGTATAAAAATATCGCACCCATCGATCCAAACAGTCACAATACTCCCCACCATATGTCTAAAAATAAACATACCATATGTAGCGCAGTCATTGTTGGCTAGAAGTCTATTTTGAGATCATTATGCAATATAATTCAATTTGGTGTTATTGTCATCTTCTCTTTGGTACGCCGTACAGACCAAAAGGCCACCACTATCCCCGACCCAACCTCCCAAGATGCGCTCTCGCGAGCTCAACCGCGACGGGTGAGAGGACGGCGCCGCCGGCCGGATCTCCCTCCAGCGACCTCCTCCGCCTCTGCCTCGCTCGGATCCGGAATCCCCATCACGCCTTCTCTGTCTCCCCTCCGCCTGCCGGCCTCCCCTGCCGCCGCTCCCCGGCCGGTCGGGCATGTGCTCCAGCGATGCCCTCTCGCTCTAGCACCCGCCGGCGGCGGCGACCATGGCACCTTGCCCGCTGGCGACCCCCCAGCATGGAGTCTTAGGAAGGAGAATGGGGAAATGATGCCATAAGCCGTACGGCGTTCGGGGCACAACGCCGGCAAGGTATGCTGATTCTGTAAAAATTGTAGTGCTGCAAGAATAATTAAATCGGCTGTCTATTTGTTGTCTAGCTGTGTACTGGAATTGAGATTTTTTCATTCGGTAATTTTGGTGCTTAGCTTGTGTATGTATGGGTAGGCTGGTCCAGGATTAATTGTTTATGTTTATGTAAAATTAGTGGCTGCTAGTATGTAAAGAGTAAGTGCTTTCTAAACCAATATTCTGAAGCAAAGCTAATAATGTTTAAGTGAAACAGCTATACCTTGAATACTTTGCTTGACACTGTGACAGTAGCAACAGTCCAGGTATTAGAACACCCTGATAAACTTATGTCCAAATCTGCAGGCTCTCTGCTCGAAATGTATGCTGAGCATCTTCTTCATTGAGTCAAATTCTATTGCTTGGTGCAGTTCCAGTTTGTTCTTACTATCCAATACGAATTTATAAGAGGTTACATCTGAAGCAGGTACACATTTCCTTGCTACCAATTTCTGCAGGCCCGTTTTCCTGTGTGAAGCACAGTTATTTCTTTTCATGTTGTACCTCTGATCTTAAGGTTCATTGTTAATTAGTTTTTGCCCCCTCCACTTTTTTCCAGGCTTGGGACCGGCATTGGCAGTGTCAGGCCCTCTACCTATATTAACAGTGAACCATTTTAAGCACATTTGATTATATGTAGTTTTAATATTTCCTTGATAATAATTAATATATAAATATGAAAACAGATTTGATTGCATTGTACATATGTAATATAACAATGTGAATATTAGCTATTGGTTTGCATTTAATAATAAGCTTTAAGAATGATGGAATTGGAGAAAAATAATCACAGATGAGATTCTGCATGTTGATGGCTGCCACCTCGTATTGTTAATATAATTTCCCTTTGTCGTGCTTACTGGACACATAATTAAAAATATCCATGACTGATTTGGTGATTCAGATCTTTATAAATGATAATTATACCATCAATAATTTTGTATATACACAAATGTTTCTGTCTCCTTCCAAGACGATCAAGTTTTCCATTCTAACTGCGAGTTTGTCACTTGGCTGCAGTGTTCCTGTATAATCCAAGTAATATGTTTAATGTTAGATAATAACACTTGAATGTGTAGAACTGAAATTTTGAAGAAGAAATTGAAAGGTTGTATTACCTATTTTGTTAGGACTTCCGTGTAGACAATATTTTTCGTATATGTCCCGCTTGTATTGGTCTTCCTTTTCCTCTTTTTCTTCTCTCCCTTTGTGTATGTGTCGTCTGTACTGGTCTTTTTATTCTTCTGCTTGCTCACATCATGTGTACCTGTTAGCACCTTTATGTTTGATGTTGCGGTTGCTCTTGATAGCGCGACATATAGCTGACCATGTGAGAAAACCGGTTCAGGCAGGTAAATGCCAACATTTGGTATTGTTTGGCCTTGTGATTTATTTATTGTCATTGCAAAACTGAGTCTGATTGGAAACTGTTTCCTCTTGAAACTGAATGGAAACATGTCATCGTCTGAGGGGCATAATGGTATCCTAGGTAGGAAAACTCGTGTTCCAGAGTACTGTCCCACCACAATCTCTGCATCAATTGCATTTTTTTGGAATCCAGGTATGACCAACCTCATGCCGTTGCATAGTCCATTAGCAGGGTCGATGTTCCTGAGTAGTATGATTGGGCAATTTATTTTTAGCTTCAACATATGGGGAGGCAGTCCATTTGGTGTGAGAGTGTTCAGGAATTCTGGTGGATAGTAGTTATGTGGGTCGTCTTCTACCGAATCGAAGCTGTGGTACACCATCTCCTCCCCCTGGAAACGATCAATCATTTTTAGGTTTATTTTGTCCACGGAGTCATTCCTTGTGGATAAAATTGCTCTTGACGTGATGTACTTTGGATCTTTTAGTGAAGCTTTGTCCGTTTGGTAGACATTGTCGATTAGTCTATCCAGGCCATTGTCATTCTTACTTGACACACATATACTTGTAGGTAGTTGTATTTCACCATCATCATTTGTCCCCTCGGTTCCGTTTCCAATGCGTAGTAGGTATTTTGCGAACCACGGGTCATTTTGAGCCCTCATGTTGCGCACAAGCTTCAATTGACGCATTGAATTCCAGAGGACCGACCTGCGTAATGATGCATCTACTATCTGGGCTCTTGTTCCCTTTCGGACAACAGGTAGTACTTGCCTAGAATCTCCTCCAAATACAATTGTTTTTCACCGAATGGAAGGTACGGTTTGTCCATTATGTCCCGCATGCTTTTATCTAGCGCCTCCACTGTCTGCCTCTTGGTCATAGATGCTTCATCCCAGATTATTAGTGATGCTGCTTGAAGTAGCTTGGATGTCCCACTTTGTTTTGTGAAGCCACAAATATCCCCATCGTCTATTTTAAGTGGAATCTTGAACCTCGAGTGCGCGGTTCTCCCTCCGGGCATTATGGAAGCAGCCACACCATAAGTGGCGGTTGCCACAGCAATCTTGCCTTGTTCGTGTATTGTTGCCAAGAGCGCCCTATAAAGAAAAGTTTTTCCTATGCCTCCAGGTCCATCCACAAAGAATATACCTCCTTTTTGGCTGTCAATTGTCGCTAGGATTTCGTCGTATGCCTTCCTCTGCTCGTAGTTTAGGTTTTTATGCAACGTTGCGTCCTCGGGGTCCACCTCGATGGAGGTCTCCTCGGTGATCTCCCTTGGTATGTCGTCTGTCGTCTCATGCTATTGGTCGATTTTTAGAAGAGAAAATGATTCTATGTCTTTTCCCATGGAGTGCAACATGTCTCTGATATATTTTAGAACCATCTGTTCGACCGTGTGTTTGCATTTGCAATTTTTGCTGTAGTCCTCTGACATTGCCTCAAGGTGTTTGTTCCAGAGGCTGCGTACGTCGCTAGGCTCGCAAAAAACCAAGATTGTCGCGAATAGCCTTCGTAGCGATGATGGCATTCTAAACAACTCCGCTTCTGTCATGCAGTCATCCAATGTGCTATCTGCCTCAATGAGACCTCTTTTTTCTGCAGCTTCTTGAAAGGTTGGCATTACTTGTCCATTGACTGTTCGTAGGTCTTCGAAGCTGGTGGCTCCAGTCACATGGTTTAGGAGGACTCGAAGATAGTATCGTTCTCCTTCAGATGGGTGTGCTGAGACGATCCTGCCAACCTGGAACACTGAGGCTCGCTTCCTCTGTTGCCAAAACTTCCCTTGACTTTGCCAAGTAAAATGTTCCGGAAACTCTCTGTATAGTATGCCTCGTGCTTTTGCATATGTGATGTTTGCTTCAAAGTACGCAGTCAACATTGACCTTTCTGTACCTTCACGGTCGATAACATTCTGTATGGTTTCCATGCTATGATATGAAACCATGTGCTTACTTGGGAGATGTAGTTGCAGTTGCAAGACTGGTGGGTGCATTTTGCTTAGTTCAAAGCCATATATTCTCCACAGTGCTTCAGGAGGTGTCACCCACCGTGTGTCTCTATACTGCTTAATCTCGTCGATTTCGACTTCGTCTACTTTGTCTGTTACAGATACAGACGCCCAGTCATGACCCTTGTAGATGTACTTGAAGAGGTACTTTACGGCTTTAATGCTTGAGCATATCTCAACATTTATGTGGCAGTTGAACATCCTTAACAGATAGGGATTGTAAGGAACCACCCACTTGTTATCTAGTTCACAATTTCGGACCGTTTCAGTCCGGCCGTCGTTGCGTCTCCTATATATCGGGTAGGAGTCCTTGCCTTGAATCGTAGTTTCGTTAAATGGCCTTGGATAATTGTTCTTGCATGATGGACGATTCTTTGTGCATGGACAAAGTTTATTCAATGCATCGCAAGGACCATGCATCATATGTTTGATTACCATTTTGTATAGCTCTGGGTACTTGTGCTTGTTAGGGAGCTCGGCGGAGATGATTCCGTCATACTGTTCTGGACATGTGTACTTGTATTTTCCAGTCATGATGAGCAAAAAGTGAGCATGGGGTAATCCCCTCTTTTGGAACTCTACGACATATGTATATGCCTGAACCTTTCCAAGAATTGCCTTCTCAAATAGTTCCTTCTTCATTTCTTGTAGCTTCGCCCTGAAAACACGAACGACAATGTCTGAGCGATCTTGTGGTGTTTGTCCAGTCTCTAGTTCACGTGTGATCTCTTCCCAGTTGGGGTTGCAGGTCATTGTTAGGAATACATCTGGCTTTCCATATTTTCTAACTAAAGCCATAGCATCGAGATACCGACGAAGTCTATCTCGTGGCCCTCCAATAAATGATGAGGCAAGCACTCTTCGTTTTCCGACTGCATCTCCATTTTGCTCTCCAGCTTGAATGCTGTCTAGAAGGCCTTGGTATAGCTCCGCCCTTATTTTCTTTTGATTGTGCCAGATGTAATCCAGTCTGGAACTTTCAATCTTGATGTATGTATCTACAACAAATTGCTGGAAAAGCCGTCCGCCGTGCAAAATTGGGTTGAATATTCCTGGTCGTGTATGGAATTTATAGCAGTAGTATTCTCTCATGGTTACCCACAGGCCACTGACTAAATCTGTGCAAATATTGCAAGATAAAAAGTTAGTTGCATAGGTATTAGTATATGAAAATTGTATTTTAAATATAATAGTATATGTTTTTTTACCTGGGTCATCGTCATTAATGATATTATCAGCAGCAATATGTGCCTCTTGTGTTCCCCTCTTTGGGATTTTCCTATGCCAACCGAGTTCAGCTCTTGGAAAGAATAGAGGATATGACAACGGATCATAGCACCCATAATATGATCGAATGTGCTCTTTTTCGTTGTTGTTCCCATGTAATATTACATTTCTGTCATAAGTATCCCTTCTTTCATTTCCTTCAATCCACACTGCAGCTACCTCCGAATTGATTGGCTCGTTGTATGTTCTTTGGTCCAATCTCTGGTCAAGGTTCAAGATGAGTCTGTAGTCCTCAATGTTTTCGGCTTGTCCCAAACTCCTAAACTGTTGAGAGTATGGGTTACCGCGTAGGATGTCTGTTATAATTCGAATGACATGCTTGTCTTGCTCGTACATTTCCTCACGGCAAAGGCGGTATCGATGCTCTAAGCTTGGATCATCGTCGTAGAAGTATAGCTCGAGATGCTTTGGATTTGAGTGGCTGTTACCAAATGAGTGTATGTTGTGATATAGCTGACCATGTGCTCGAAAGGTGTAAATACCGGCCGTTCGCATGTCAGTCGTGTCTCTGTCGAGGTGACAGTATAGAGTAGTAAACGAGAAGTGCCCATTGAAAAATCTTATGTTTTGGCGAAAATGTCTTGCATCAGGGTTGTTGCTTGTCCAAAGTCTCATTAGCTCAGGAGGCGTATCTGGATTGGCTAGTCTTATTTGTCCTTTTTTGCAGCATAATCCTTCAGTTTCATACTTGAATTTGGTTGCATGGCATAATAAGAAATCTTCTTCTTCTTCGAGCACGTTTGTGCTTGTTTGTATGTTGCTGTAGACGAAATCATATGGATCAGGGTTGAGAGCTTCCTCTTCTATGATTTCAATTTCCACTTCTCTGTCCCACTCTGGTTTGATATGCAACATATTAAATTTAGTAAGCAGTGTTATAATGTTGCAAATTTATTTTAATTGTATTAAGCATGCCTTCACCGGTGAACATGTATTCATCTTCGTCTGTGTCTTCTTCAAATATGACTTCATCATTACCTGTGTTGTAATTTTTGATTGTATATGTGTGTGTGTGTGTGTGTGTGTGTGTGTGTGTGTGTGTGTGTGTGTGTGTGTGTGTGTGTGTATGTTTGTATTGAGTAAGAACATTTATGAAATTGATAACCTTACCGTGATCCTCGTTGTAGATTGTTTTTGCTGCCATATCTATTTCCTTAATTGTTGCTTCTTGCTCATATATGATTCCATCATTACCTGTTTAATTTTTTGTTGTTGTTATGTATATAAAATGTTTTTTATATAAAAGTATTAATATGTAATTTATAAACTTACCGTGATCATCATTGCAGAATGATTGTATTCGTCCATGCACTTCTTTGATTGTTTGAAGCATTGTGGAGGGGATGTCTGGCCAAAGACCCACTTTACTGTGATCATCATTGTCTAATGATTGTGTTGGTGCATCGGTTTCTCTGATGCTTGGAAACATTGAGGAGGGATGTCTGTCCAGAATAGATGGTTAGTTGTACAGACGGATTTACATTTACTTGGAATGCGAGTATAAAATCGAGATTATTACCGTAAGTCATGACTTGTGGCTGCTCTAGAGTTAGATTGTTTTTGTCGCAGGTTTCCGTGATGGATGCATCTTCTTGTGATGATACGTCAACAGTTTGCCTCCGTCTTCTCGAGAATTCTTCGTTACGATGGTGTAGTAATGTTTGCCTTTTTCCTGCTGCCACATGATTCCTGTGTTTTACAGTAGATTTAGAAGTCCCAACCTCCTGTTCGGTTGCGACATATTCAGGGTTTTCCATTGCAATTGAATCTTTGCATGGTATGCTGCGTTTCAATTGACGATGAGCTACAATTTGTTCCTTTCTTGCTTTCTTCTGTTCTGGTTGCATATTTGCATATCTTTGTTTTTTCTTGTGCGCTTTTGGCTGCCTTTTGTTCTGGTGTCTTTTCTGAATCTTTCTTTCGATGATAGGCTTCACGGCGTTTTTTGAGTTTCTCCTGCCACACTTCATCTGTCATGCGTGCATACCGCTCTCTATCTCTCTTTCTTCTTTTTTCCTTAGCATCCATGATTTGAGATCATGGCCCAAATGTTTTCCTGCATGAGGGAAAGAAATATTTGTAATGCCATACATCATAATTTGTTGTTAGTGCACTGCATGTTAAAGTAAAACTGGATGTCGTCAAGTTATATATATTACTTAAACAAGAAAAATGTAATGAAAATCCATATGAAGTATTGTTATTTAGATGCGTGAAACATGTACTAATTGATTTGCTATGGTGAGAAAAAAATTCATTCGACCGCTCTAATTATCTGCCATTATCCCAGTAGTGAAACTCTCTTTCTCTCTCTCTCTCTCAGGCTATTTTCAGCCCCACACTATTTTGTTTGGTACTGTACATTTATACATGCTCTTTTTCTTGTTATTTTTTCAGACCTCATTGACATTCTCTACTTGGTGGCTTCTTGCATTGATCTCGATGTCATGAAGACCATCAAAGTCGAGCCAGACAGAAAGTACATGAGGTTAGTGTCACCACAAAACTTTAATTCTAGAAGATGCAATCAGTGGTTTTTAAATATGATTCAATCTTCCAAAGGAACTAAATTCTAGTGCAATCATTGCATCTATTTTTCCATTGTCAATGTTGTCTAAATATGATTCAATGTGTGACATAAAAAAATCTTGTAAATTTCTTGCTCAAAGTAAACTTTGGTATACTACTTGTTTGGATATTCCAAATCGCTGTTGATAAATTTATTGTTTTCATTGCAGGTACCAGTGTTCATAGACATGTTGAATGATGTCGTATATTGAAACAGATATAAAAATACCTGATGTAAAGCTGACTTGCCAAACAACTTAATTGAGCTGAAGGCAGTTTGCACAAGGCGACGTGTGAAACTGACTGGTTGATTGCGCCAAATACTTGGGGTTTGTGTAAGATAAAATCACTTGGAGATAGTATTTGTAGCACTAACGGTGCCTGCCTCAGAGTAGGTTTTGGACTCCTGTAGGAGTAGGTTTTGGACTCCTGTACGAATCTAAATAGGATATTCACTCTCCAAGTCTCATGTACGCGGATACGGACACGTCTGGTGAAAAGCCAGCGGGCGTATGCCGTGCGTTTTTCTTTTTCTTTCTGAGAAACCCGTGTGTGCTCTCCTACGCAATCAGCCAGCCCGGCTTATTAGCAGTGTTTGCATGCGTCGTACTATGTCGCTATTTGCAATGTATTACGGACCCTCAGCTACGTGTACCTACGTACTTAATATACTTGTTCTTTTTCGTACTAATTTAAGGGATGATTGATTAATCCGATTTGTACGTCCTGATTTCCTCTGTGAACGGATAATAATAGTACAAATGTCTGTGCGTTTCATCGGACGAAAAATTAAAACCTGCCTGACGTACCATTTTGCAATACTTTTTTAATCCAATTTTTTTAAACATCAGAAATAAGATTACACTGAGTATTTGTTTAATGAAAATTGGTCGCACCCTAACATTGTTCGTCATGACCTAACAATTTCAGCTTCACACTTTCATTTCATTGGATGAAAGAGTATTTTTTGTTGTTCAGAAATCAAAAATATTTTTTATTTTGTGGTGTTTTTTAAAATAAAAAAATTCAAGAATATTATTTAAAAGGGAATCATTTTTATGGTGATGAACATTATTTTTGAAATATTATATTTCACAATTTCAGGTTCACACTTTCATTTCATTGGATGAAGGATTATTTTTTGTTGTTCAGAAATCACAATTTTTATTAATTTTGAGAAGGTGGTTTTTAAAATAAAAAATCGAGAATATTATTTAGAAGGGAATCATTTTTATGGTGATGATCATTACTTTTGAAATATAAAATTTCATTTGTGTTTTTTGTGTTTTTTTCTTTTACATCCCAGAAGCAGTTAAGCAATCAACAATCTGAGGCCCATATTTGTGGAAATAAAATAATAAGAGCACTGCAACTGCTAGTAAACATCATGAAATTTCAACCAATACATAGGACCACCATCAAGATCAGAATACTGTTAAAGAGTACATGTCTAGATTTCATTATAAGGTAGAAACTGAAAGTCATTTACAGCCAAATATTTGTAATTGACCCAACTGGTTCATTTGCTACGTATCTAAAACTACTACCAGAGATGCCAGCCAACATAGAAGCTTCTTTTTTCAGAAATAGCACGCAAGTCCTGTTTGAGGAAATTGGAAGTTAGCAGACCAAGTAATCAATCTTGAAAAAAGAATTTGTTATTATGAAATCTTACGAATCGTACTATTTTACTTACCAGTTTTACATTGGATTTTCCTGATGCAACTGATGAATTCAAGTACACCGGCAGGCATGTTATCTTCACTTTCATTGTCCTTGAATGTTAGCAGTTGGCCCAAAATATTTTTTCTGAGTTCATATCCATCATGTACATCCATATTTGTTGTACACGAAGAACATTAGAATGAGATGTGTAATTATAATATTAATGATCTATACAGTCGCGATATTTACCTTTAATATTGGCAAATGTGGTCTTTCATTTTCCCATGTGGACATGAACATGGGAACATGATAACCGGACAGTTCCCTTATATATAAGAATATATATGTTAGTAATTAAAATTCTGTACATATTCAAAACAACAAATACTTAATATGTAGTATTCATCTCTTGAGAAATACCTGTTGTAAACCGGAATATCATCTAGGATTTTTTGATGCCATAGGAGAATATTCTCGTTCCATATAGACCCAGGGCATGCTTTTGACATTGCTTTTGGTAAGTGTTCTGCAATCCATATAATTTTGCGCACATATTTTGCGAGTGGGTTCCATCGGTATATGGGATTAATAGGAGCAGGGTCCAAAATGTACACAGTTCTGGTATCTTTGTCCAATGTGAATAGAATGAAATCACTGTTGGATTGTACTGGAATATGGATCTGAAATAGGCTACATATTAGATGTAATAAAAAAATTGTGGCCTAAAGTATACAAAAGTGCTCTTACCGTTTTGCATGTTGAAACATTATATTTTATACCAGGCCAATTACGAACATAATTTGCTAGTTGTTCCACATCTAACTTCTTACGGAAGTCTGGGTGCCGTCCAAAATCAGTAGTCATCTAGTATACAAAATAATTGATTAGAAAAGTATTTTAAAATTAGAATATAGAAAAGAAAGTATATAATAAATATAAGAACATACCCAAAATTTCATGTCCAGATAATGTTTTGCTATCGAATGTTTTGTTTTTTGTGCCGTTTGGATGTCATCAAACATAATCTTCCGTACAACCAAATTAAAGCAATCTTTGTCCATGGGTAAATCATCCTTTAGCATTTCTTGTAGTTTTTTGAGAGACAAGCTAATTGGATATGGCTTTGAACTTTGGATCCATACTTTCCTGATAATGATAAAATTAATAAAATAAACCATTAATAAAATAAGTAAGATAATTTACAATTGCAAAACTAATTTGAAATGACTTACTCTAAAATCTCGGTGTAATTGATTGATTTAATGAAGCTACAGAGTCCAGCTATTAATTCATGTACGCTCATATTAGAAAGAATAGATATTAGTGGTCTGTATTTATTTTCAACAAATAATGGGATTTTTTGCTTTGATTTTTTTATATCATCTAGGCTTTCTAATATTTGAACATCATCAGGATCTCCATTAGTGTCATCGTTACTTTCTTCAACGATTTTAGTCCTTGCTGCAGTGTTTGTTTTCCAACATAATAGTATGCTGGCTAACTTAAACCTAAAAGAAGTAATCATTTCCTGTGCAACACAAACAATTATTAGTAAGTTATTTAAAAAATAACATACTTTTTGTGAAATTAACATACTTTTTAATTTAAAAAAGATATATACCTGTGTAATTGGGTAAGATAGTGCACATCCGGTGAAATATTCCATAAATTTGACCATAAACAAACCACATGAAGAACTGTCTTTTTGAATTGCCTTTTGTAATTGCTCTGTGATCTTCCATTCAGTGAGATCAACATCTTTCCAATTGTCTTTTACCAAGTTTTGACTTTTAAGAAGGTCCAAATGAAATTGTACTCCTCGTAGCTAAAAATAAAACAGTGGTTAGAAATGATACACATTAGCGAAGTATATTAAAAATGGTGTTGTAACTAACCGTATGAGCGAGATCATCACGGTCAAAGTTCCAGCACAATGAGTCCAGTACTTGAACCTCACATTTTTTTGTATTCACAACAGCTAAATACCAATGTGTGTTGTTGGCATTTATTGGAAGTTTAATCTGTAATAAAGATAATTAGGAAAATAATAAATGAAAATGTATGAAACCTAGAACATGTAAATTATGAATATGGATATTACCATGTCATGTTGCATATATTCGATGACGGTCTCTGTCATGAAGGCACTATCTTTTTGTATTCCAAGTTCGCCATCTCGTTTAAATAGTGAGGTAACAAATGGACTCTCAAAATATACTTTATTATCATTCTGGAGATGTATTTGGTCCTTTATACAACATATATATGCATTGATCACCTATAATTTTGAAATTTAAAAATACATTACTAATAGATATAAGTGATTAGAATCTTTTTCCTGTTTGAGTAAGGGTACTTACATCATCATTTACCCACTCCTTTTCATTTAGCAGGCACATCAATTGATTTTGCAAGGCACAACTTCCATCTATCTGAACGAGCAATTGTTTTCTCAAAGATGATTCTATTGCTATATGAGCACATAGATCATGGTCGGTCAATGTATAGTCTGCATTAAATAAAATATTTTAAGAATATATAAAATACGAAAGTATACATAATAAATAAATAAATACCTTGTGGGAGATAATCATATGTCTCATCAACTTTGATCCCTTTATTTGGATCTGGTTCCTTGACATCATGTAATATTAAAACAGGAGTTAATGTCGAGCTAGACGGTGATGGAGGTGATGGCAATGGATCATGATCTATCTGATTCAGGCACAATCGATTCAAAACATTCAGAAACTGGATTAGATGCTGACATAGTTGGTGACATTGGTGATGGCTCCAAAACACTTGATTCAGAATTTTTTGCTTTTTTTGAAGGTCGGTTATCGAAATCCTCTGGAATGTTCATTTCAGAGGTGTCATCTGTTTTCTGTAGTTACAACATAAATAAACTGCTTTAGAAAACCCACTTAGGGTATATATAAAGGTAGATGCAGTTGTTGAGTGCTGAACTAAATTGACTTGCTCTATTTAACAACAAAAAATGTTCACAGCAGCAACATATATCAAAATATGCAATTTGCATGGGGAAACTTACAGTGTGCATGTTGCTATCATCAAGTGTTACTGGTGGCATGTCCGAGAGCCGAATCTCCTTGGCCTCCACTTGAGTTCTATCAGGCGTCTTTGGGACCTGCAAGTGCACACACAACAGAGACAACAAAACCAATTATCCTACATGCAGGGCTACAAAAGATGCATTATCGTTAGAATAAAGAGATAAGCCTGAATATCCAAAGAACTCGACATGACGTCATGATAGCAGTTTCACATCAGTGCTTGCAAACAAACAAGAAACCTATTGATGTATCTTACTATGCCAGCAACAATCCCAGAGGCATTTGCCTGTTTAGCAAACTGATACTTAAAAGCAGGCTAATTATCAGTGACTCCTCAATCCTAACCATCAACTCCCCAATTAATTAGCAAATGTTTGTTAATTAGGAATTACCCTGATGCATGCTAATTCAAATCTGAAAACTCTGAACTACTGTGGCCAAAGCAGCTCCCCAATTAATATTGAACTTGAGAACACATCGATTTGATAGTAACCTCTAAATTAACTCATCTGGGTAATCAGACAACATTGTAATTTGAAAGAAGTAACACCAGTCGTCGACGCCTCACAAGCACCATAAAACAACTACTGTCAGAAGGAACACAGGCACCACAAGTTCAGCAAATTTTCCAACCTCGACATGATTTCTATTGTATTGTCTCAGCCCATGATCTCTAGTGTACACCACAAGTTCAGCAAATTTTCCAGCCTCGACATGATTTCTATTGTTAATTATATAGTGTATTATATAGGATTGGTGGAGTATTGACATGTATTATCTTCTGCATTAATGTGCGTGTGCGTGTGTCACAGAAATAATAATTGGAGAGAATTAAAATAACAATTTGATAAGAAAAAGATTGGGAAAACTTGACAGCTGGGGTCCATGGTAGAATGAGAACCGTGTAACTAAGAAATCTGGCTCAAGTACTACTTTCAGATACCTGTATGGCCAATAGTTGTCAAATCTGACTACCTAATCTAACAATCAATACATATACAATCTGGAAGTTAAATATATGGAAAAACATCTGTAATTTAAGCTATATGTAAACATCAAAGGGAACTGTATGTATTTTGTGGTGTTGTTGGAGAGGATGTTGAGTGGCAGACCACCCCAATTACTGGTAGGCTTTCGGTCCCTACAGCACACAATCGAGTCAAGAGGAGTGCTCATGGATGCATGTCACGATTTTTATTCTTGAAAAAATGTTATGAAGCATGGACAATAAAGTAGGGAACGCGGCGCCACCATGAGGATGCAGTTCCTTCAGTTGTCAGCCCCACCAACGCATAATCTGCTTCAATCTATACTAAGCAATCAGTACACTTCGCCGAATCAACCATCGTCAGATTTATTCAGTAATTGGCCTAGAAGATATATGCTAGATTGCAGCATAATCTCTAGTGTATTTGCCAACATCATGTCCAGCCACAGTGCATGCAAAAAATCAAACAATACAGATAACAACCTACTGCTCAGTTACCATCTCTAAAAATCTCTGAACACACAAAAGCTTGAGGGAAGGGGCAACAGCAGGGCTGTTTTTGAGGGAGGTCGAGGCATCACATACCTCTGTTGTAGCCACCGTTGGACTCACAGTGCTTCTCTGGACCAAGAATTCCGGCGAACACGGTGCCGGTTCCTCCGGCGTACTCAAAGGCGAACTCGGTGCCTGTTCCTCCGGCGTACTCAAAGGCGACATGATGCTGAGCATGGTGTTACGACTGGCAAATCATTATCAAGCAAAAAATCATCCAAAGCACAATCTAATTGTTGTCATAAAACAGTGCAGGATAGCAAGTTCACAAATGCATCAGCTCAGCCCCAAATAAGCATCGCAGTTTTGCTCAAATTAGGGATCAGAGGTAGTAACACAGCAACACGAACCGACCAAATTATATATTACTACACTGTAACAGAGCGACAACCAAAAATCATCGTCAGGCATCAGCAAATAGCATACAAATTTCTCCAATAGTTCAATCAATGAAACCCCTAATAATCAGGCTAAGAAACTTGCTAAGACTTCAAGCAAGGGCACATAAAAACACACCAATATTCACAGCATGATCAAAAACAGATTGAGCAGCTATTAATACTCAATAACTCTTACATTAAGAAAACTACGGCAATTGCAAGATCACATGGTAGCAGGTGAATTGCAACATTATACGGCAGGAAACAGGAGAAGCAAGGTAAGATCTGTATCATACCCCAAGCGACGGTGCACTGCTCGCTGGTGGCGCTGGCCTGGTTCACAATTCCGGCCAAGAACAATTCAATTTATAGCAGCGAACTCCAATCTGGGTCGGGACGGTTTCTTTGTTTGAGAAGGACACGGGAGCAGGAGTTTGAGAAGGACACGGGAGCAGGATTTCCGTCAGAGATTCAAATCAAACACGGGAGCAAAAATCCGTCAGAGATCCAGAAGCGTACAGATCACAGCTTTGCCTGCTCGCGGCCACAGGTGCAGGCTCGCGCTCACCGCGGCAGGACGAGGGCGGAGGCGAGCTGCAGGGCGTGAGCAAAGGCGCGCGCGGCAGGCAGAGGCGGTCTCCCGGCGCGGTTGGCACGCGGCAGGACGCGGGCGGAGGCGAGCTGAAGGGTGCAGACGAAGGTGAGCACGCGGGCGCGCGCGGACAGCAGCGAGGGCGGGAGCTGTCGTCCTCTCCTCCGGCCGCCAATTCGCCGGCCGACGCCAGTGCCTCATTGACTTGGCTGCCTCTGCCTCCTCGACCAACGCCACTGCTCCACCTCGACGTGTGGCAGCAGACGCCTCCCGCCGCGCACGCCACAGCGAGCGTCCTCCATCCTCCCCCGCGACGCACAACAGCCGGTCAACAACCGCCACTGCCCCGCCTCACCGCGTCGTCTCCGCAGCACTCGCCCCGGCGAACGTCCTCCAACCTCCTGGCGAGCGCCCTCCATCCTCCCGCGCGAGGCACGGCGGCGGTCGTCGCCGGCGCACGGCGGAATGGGCGAACCGCCGTCGCTGTCACAGGAGAAAATGGATAAGACGACGGGAGGACAGCGGGTGGAATTCAAATGAGTACAAGTTTTTTTTTGCAAAATTGAAACGATATATAGAGACCCACTAAAACAGGGACTGCGGGTTAATTTCTTATAAACCGAGGGACTTTTATGCAAAATCGCTAGCGACGACGGACGACCAGAAACCCAATTTTCTTTATTATTAGGTAAAGATATTTAAACATTTTTGTATACCAAGACATTTTTCTATACTTATTTCAAATGCAAGATTAACATTGTACAAACATTAATCTGGAAAATGCCCTGAACACATTTTTGAAACTTGTGGACATGATTTACATGAAATTTTTTATATTGTATAAACATTTTTCGTGCACTAGATTAACATTTATCGTACACATGATTAAAGTTTTCTAGTTCTTTTATTCACATTTTACATTTCATATACATCAATTTTTTTATAGACATTTAACATTTTCAAGTGCAAGATTAATATTTTGAAAATTTATGTAAAGTGTTTTGTAATATGTATATATTTAGAATTGTCAATATAAACAAAAAAATTAAGAAGATAAAAACAAAATGTGAATAAAAATTGAAGAAAAAACTCCAAAGAAAAAGAAAAGTAACATGACGTCAGCAGACGGGCCATGGTTACTCGGCCGGCCGAAAAGCTACTCCCAGCAGGCGAGACCTAGTAGGATCAGCAGCGGGCGGCACATAGTCATACACAAAATTGGTGAAATTACTAATTAAGGAGTGCTCTTTGCAAAGGTCATCTCATCTTTCTAAGTTGCGACAAGTGGTGCACTGCATGTGTGTCACTTGTCACAACCTGCGAGTTTTTCCCTTTTTCATAGATTCGTCTATTCAAAATGTTTTATCTCTTAAAGCATGCGTCCAAATCTCGAACCGTTTTCAACATTAGATTACTCGCGTCGAGATCTTCAAAACTAGATCTCATGTTAATAGGTTTCGATGAACTTTTTTTCATGAGAAAAACCGAACAAAAAAGGCGAACCAGGAGCATGTTTTTCTTTTCTTTCTGAGAGGCACGGCTGTGCCTCTCGCGGAAGGAAAAAAGAAAATGCTTCCTTTTCTTTTCCGAGAGGCACGCGCGGTAAAAACACACACACACACACACACACACACACACACACACACACACACACACACACACACACATGTTTTTTCTTTTCTAAGAGGCACGGTTCGCGGAAGCTAATTTGTGCCTCCACGAGAAGTAAATTTGTGCCTCTCGTGAAAGGGAAAAAAATTCTTTTCAGAGAGGCATGACTATGCCTCTTGCGGAAAGAAACCCATGCCTCCGCGAGAAGTAAATCTGTATCTCTCGCAGAAAAAAAAAACGCGTTTGTTTCCTTTTCCGAGAGGCACGATTCGGAAGAAGATCCGTGCGTTCACGAGAAGCAAATATGTGCCCCTCTAAAAAAAACGTGTTTTTCCTTTTCCGAGAGGCACGGCTGTGCCTTTTGCGTAAGCAAATTCGTGCCTCCACGAAAAGTAAATCTGTGCCTCTCGTGGTAGAAAAAAAATGTTTTTTCTCCTTTTTTGAGAGGCACCTCGCGCAGAAGGAAACAACACGAGAAAGTGGTTTTCATGCAAAAAAAAAAAACTAAGAAAAACCAAAAAAACTGAAAAATCATCTAAAAGCCGAAAACGTGTACTGAAAAAAAAAATCTGGAGGGAGCGCCCAGCACACGACACATGGTGACGGCTGATAACGCGCCAAGTGGCACCCTCCCAGCCCACCAAAAGTAACCCTTGCGGTGGCTCATCACGGAGTACTCGTTGATTAGTTGCTCTTCTAAATTGGGGCATGCGCTTGAAAATGCTTCAACGCAAAAGAGGCATTTGTTATGTTTGAGAGGCGAGAGAACATGGGATGGCCCAGTGCGGTGTGGTAGGGCGGTAGATTTGGACCTGGGCTTGGGCTTATAACCCGGGGATCCTATTTGGCTCGTAGGTCGCCCGATAGCGACGATGCGTACCCCTGGATCCCCGCTACATACATGTGGGCCGGCCCAACTAGCTCACTTGCAGTTTTGTGGAGGTTCTAGAACCTTCCAAAACAGGTTTTTCTTTTCATTTTGTTGATTTTTACCTTCTGTTTTTCACCATTTCTTTTTGTTTTTTTATTGTTTTCCTGTTTTAGTTTCCAAATTCATGAACATTTTCTGAAATCCGGAAACATTTTTTCAAATCGGTGAACTTTTTTTAATTCGAACATTTTCAAATCGGGTGCGAACAGTTTTTGGAATTTAAAATTTGTTCATCGAATACAAAACTATTCTTCATATTGCAGAAATGTTTATAGAATTCAAAAAAATGTCCTTGAATTCAAAATTTGTTCCTCCTATTAAAAAAATGTTCATTGAATTTAATTTTTGTTCGTGAAATAGAAAAGATGCTCATAAAAATTCGATTGTTTGTTCAATAAAATTCAAAAAATGTTCATAAAAAAATAAATTTTTTTGTTCGTCAAAATTCAAAATGTTTTTGAATTTGTGAACATTATTTTGCATTAGTGACACTTTGTGAAATTCTAAATTTTTTAAAATCGCAATTTTTTTTAAAGAAGCAAAAATACAAAAACACGAAACAAAAAAGAAGCAAATAAAACACAAGGGAGCCCCGACCCCCCCCCCCCCCCCCCCCCCCCCCCCCCCCCCCCCCCCCCCCCCCCCCCCCCCCCGGGGGGCAGGGGGTGCGCCCTGCACCTTTTCTCAGGTGTGGTTGTCGTCGCTCCCATACCGGAGTCGGCTTGACCTTGTCGATGATAGCCGGGGAGTCTTCGTGTGCATGCCCTAAGGACTAGCGCCCTGGAGTCGCAGTCGTCGTTGTTGAACTCTTGCATAGTTCTGAAGCATCTGACATCAAATCTCGTCACATGACAAAAAACTCTAACCTCACCACCCAAGGAAACACTACCTCACCAAAGGAAAAAGTGCTAATACATTAGTACGGCATGGATGATGCAGGTCCCCCCCCCCCCCCCCCCCCCCCCCCCCCCCCCCCCCCCCCCCCCCCCCCCCCCCCCCCCCCCCCCCCCCCCCCCCCCCCCCCCCCCCCCCCCCCCCCCCCCCCCCCCCCCCCCCCCCCCCCCCCCCCCCCCCCCCCCCCCCCCCCCCCCCCCCCCCCCCCCCCCCCCCCCCCCCCCCCCCCCCCCCCCCCCCCCCCCCCCCCCCCCCCCCCCCCCCCCCCCCCCCCCCCCCCCCCCCCCCCCCCCCCCCCCCCCCCCCCCCCCCCCCCCCCCCCCCCCCCCCCCCCCCCCCCCCCCCCCCCCCCCCCCCCCCCCCCCCCCCCCCCCCCCCCCCCCCCCCCCCCCCCCCCCCCCCCCCCCCCCCCCCCCCCCCCCCCCCCCCCCCCCCCCCCCCCCCCCCCCCCCCCCCCCCCCCCCCCCCCCCCCCCCCCCCCCCCCCCCCCCCCCCCCCCCCCCCCCCCCCCCCCCCCCCCCCCCCCCCCCCCCCCCCCCCCCCCCCCCCCCCCCCCCCCCCCCCCCCCCCCCCCCCCCCCCCCCCCCCCCCCCCCCCCCCCCCCCCCCCCCCCCCCCCCCCCCCCCCCCCCCCCCCCCCCCCCCCCCCCCCCCCCCCCCCCCCCCCCCCCCCCCCCCCCCCCCCCCCCCCCCCCCCCCCCCCCCCCCCCCCCCCCCCCCCCCCCCCCCCCCCCCCCCCCCCCCCCCCCCCCCCCCCCCCCCCCCCCCCCCCCCCCCCCCCCCCCCCCCCCCCCCCCCCCCCCCCCCCCCCCCCCCGGGGTAGGAGCGGGAGGCGACGGCGGCGCCTCGGCTCGCCGGCCGGGCGGTGGCGCGCTGGCGGCGGGGCAGGAGCAGGAGGAGCTCGAGCAGAGAGGAGCGACGGGCTGGGTTCTCTCGCAACGAACCGTTTTCTTTTGCGGGAACTCGTCCAGAATCGCCAGAATCGCCCCTGGATGGCGATTTTAGATTGCACTGGCGATTCCAGCGATTCTGGGATGATTCCTGGGGCTGGAACGAGTTCTTTTGCGATTTTGATTCCCCGAGTAGCGATTCTCCAGAATCGAGCCAAAAGAACTGGCCCTTACAACTCTTTACCAAGATTTCTTATCTACTCCCTCAGGGAATTTACAATACAGGTGCTTCAAAAGATGTTGATTGCACTTGCACCAATATGGTTGTTTTTTATAAATGACGTTTTATTACTTAAAAGGTTTAATCATTACATCCGGCCTCTGCACCCATATGGTTGTTATATAGCTTGCTTCTTAAACATGTGAGTATGCAAGATAAAAGCACCGCGCTTGTGGGAGAAACTGTTGCGATCATCTCAATATCATACGATTCGGTGTGAATAGACAAGTGCCGCCCTTTATAACTTATACATAACACATACACACGTTCCCTATATCCATAGTGCCAAATGTAATGTCTCATTTTCTTTATCTTTTGAGAAAAGGTCTCAAGATCGTTTAACGATTCTTTTGTATGAACAAACAAGTGCCGCCCTTGTAATTTTGTATTGATTTGGGGACAGGTAATACATAGTATGATACTTCTATATATCCAGGACAACATACAAGATCGTTTAACGATTCTGATCTATAAAAAACCAGGCAGATATGTTTCAATATCACTAAGAAAAGACATATCTTAGCTGAAAAGACATGTAACCAAGAGAGAGATCCATCAAGTTAACAACCAAGCATATTTATTTATACTTTATACTTGTATGCAAGCAAATAAGAGGGTACAGATCGAGCTACAACCTTGATCGTGTTACAACAAAACCCATAAGGAAACTACAAGCAAAGGGTTCATCCAAGCTGCTGGGCCAACCAACCAGCTTGCACTACCCCTGAAAAACAGGCACACCCTACAACTGCACTTCTGAATCAAAGGCTTGCAAAAGTCCCCCTCGGTGCTGAAAAAAGAAGACGCCATTTTTGTCCACAGATATTTGAAGCCTTCTGGGAACAGTGTGGTGGGATTTGAGAGGCCGGCAAAGGTAGGTGTTTGGGTTTGAAAAAAAAACTCGATCCGGCCTCTCGTCGAAAAAACAGGGTGAAAAGGGCAATATTGGTGTAGGGGAGAAATGAAAAATGGGTTTTTGTAAAATTCAAACTCCCCTTGGTAACTAGCCCTAGAAAAAGTCACGTCTCATTTTTCTCACTCTACTCTCTCCCAGGAACATGGAGTGATCTGATCAAACCATGCAAAAAAAGGGAGAGTAGAAGTAATTAACTAGTGGTTTTGCTGCACCCATGGGGCAAAAAAAGGTGGAAATGGCTATCTTTGAGGGGCACCGTGTGGGGGACTGCAAGCGAGCTATCATCAGAAGCACCAGCGGGGAAGAACCTATAACCCATTAGCCCCAAATCCTCGAGGCTAATAATGAAAAAAAAGAGGGAAACAGAAGCCAAAGTTCTAAATTAGACTTGATCAGGAGCAAGTCCTTCATGGCGACGATTTGAACGCTTGATGTAGCTTCCTGACGATGTCCTTGACAGACAACGAGAAGTCCTCACCGGCCTGCATCAGATTAACATATCAGTGAGTGAGAGCATGTAATTAATCAAGTGGTGTTTACATGTAGTACTGGTAGTAAATTATGGAGCAATTAAGAAGTGGAGATGATTGGGGGCTGACCGTGGCCATGATGGTGATGTCGATGGAGGAAGCGGTGAAGGGGAGCACATTGGTGTTCATGATGGCGAGGTCGATGTTCTCGAGCTCGGAGAGCGCGGCGACGAGGACGCCCCTGCGGTTCTCGCAGTGGATCTTGACGAGCACCGTGCGGTCCGACATCCGGGCCTCGCCCCCCCCCCCCCCCCCCCCCCCCCCCCCCCCCCCCCCCCCCCCCCCCCCCCCCCCCCCCCCCCCCCCCCCCCCCCCCCCCCCCCCCCCCCCCCCCCCCCCCCCCCCCCCCCCCCCCCCCCCCCCCCCCCCCCCCCCCCCCCCCCCCCCCCCCCCCCCCCCCCCCCCCCCCCCCCCCCCCCCCCCCCCCCCCCCCCCCCCCCCCCCCCCCCCCCCCCCCCCCCCCCCCCCCCCCCCCCCCCCCCCCCCCCCCCCCCCCCCCCCCCCCCCCCCCCCCCCCCCCCCCCCCCCCCCCCCCCCCCCCCCCCCCCCCCCCCCCCCCCCCCCCCCCCCCCCCCCCCCCCCCCCCCCCCCCCCCCCCCCCCCCCCCCCCCCCCCCCCCCCCCCCCCCCCCCCCCCCCCCCCCCCCCCCCCCCCCCCCCCCCCCCCCCCCCCCCCCCCCCCCCCCCCCCCCCCCCCCCCCCCCCCCCCCCCCCCCCCCCCCCCCCCCCCCCCCCCCCCCCCCCCCCCCCCCCCCCCCCCCCCCCCCCCCCCCCCCCCCCCCCCCCCCCCCCCCCCCCCCCCCCCCCCCCCCCCCCCCCCCCCCCCCCCCCCCCCCCCCCCCCCCCCCCCCCCCCCCCCCCCCCCCCCCCCCCCCCCCCCCCCCCCCCCCCCCCCCCCCCCCCCCCCCCCCCCCCCCCCCCCCCCCCCCCCCCCCCCCCCCCCCCCCCCCCCCCCCCCCCCCCCCCCCCCCCCCCCCCCCCCCCCCCCCCCCCCCCCCCCCCCCCCCCCCCCCCCCCCCCCCCCCCCCCCCCCCCCCCCCCCCCCCCCCCCCCCCCCCCCCCCCCCCCCCCCCCCCCCCCCCCCCCCCCCCCCCCCCCCCCCCCCCCCCCCCCCCCAGCCCGTGGGTAGAAATTATCAGGGAAGAGACCAACCTTGGGAGAGAGAGAGAGACAGAGAGGGAGAGAGGGAGATGGGTCAGCCGGTGATGTGGTATTGGTCCCTTTCCTTTGCACCAATGTCCAACGGAGGCGACCTTATATAACCCGTGGGATTGGGGCGGGAGACTATTTTAAGGCCTCTTGTTCTAGGTTGGGTGTGAACTACTCGGCCTCCCTCCCCTTCCTTTCAGCTGCAGACTGTACCAATGGTGGCTGCCTCGCTCAAGTCACCTATCCCCTGTGCTGTGCCCCTTTTTTAATAAAGGGTTTGGAGTAGCATTATGTCAAGCGTACTTACATTATTGCTCTCTCGCTCTCTCCCTCAAGCCTTGCAGCATTGGCTGACAGGGAGATATTTAATTTCGCTGTGTTACTTCACGATGATGTCAATGGAGATCGGCTGTTTGGAATGCTGGGGATCCCAAATATTGGGAGTGACATGGGGTCTTGTCGTTTCTACCAGTGTTTGGTTGGGGCGTTCGGGCTTTTTTTTTTTTTCCGGTTGCGGGTTGTTCAGGAACAGTGTGAGCCACTTGGGTTTTATTTGGAGATTTTGCGTATCGGAAGCAGATATTTCTAGCCTTTTTTTGTTAATGAGAGGCGAGGCAAGTAGGTAATCAAAATTCTAGAATTTCTTAAGTACGCATGGACCACAAATGATCTTCGGACCGAAATTCACATGCATGTGTTCCTATCTATACTCTACATGTATGTAATTTTTCACAATTTTTAAAACTTGGAATTATGAATTTCTGGCAAGTTAAATATATCATGCCTGTATGATCCCACGATCCGTTTGCTACCCACCCCACACTCCAAAATCACGGAAGTAGCAGGGTTCCTTTTTATGCCGGGGGATCCCAAATATTGGGAGTGATATGGGTTTTTGTCGTTTCTACTAGTGTTTGGTTGGGCGTTTCGTCGCAGGGGCGTTCGGGTTGTTCAGGAATGATGTTAGGCCACTTGGATTTAATTTGGAGATTGTGCATATCAGAAGCAGATATAGATGTACCAATCCTTTATGTATGTGATATGAGATGGTGTATCTATATATCTATATTCTATATACTACTTAAAAAGAATGTAAGATTTCGAATATCCATTTATGAACCCGACCTCATCTGATCTCGGTGGACAGTAAAAAAATACTAAAAATTGAAAAAACTGATTTTTTTTCTATTGCATGGAAGATGTTTGAGTGCATGAGGTCCGTGTGAATTTTAGCTTGTTCGGACATCTGAGTGCTGTAAGCAAAATAAAAAACAAAACCGGTTTGAATAGTGCATGAATAATATCAGCTCTTTGATCCTATGCAACATGAGAGTCTAGCTGTATCTACCCCAATCAAGGACCACATGAACTCCACTCATATTGAGAAGATTACTAATTTTGAGGCTCTACATAAGGAGAACAGTCCAGTTGCTACTGAGCTCCCAAAAGTAACAACTGGTGAAATTTCTAACTCTGATCTTGAAGCACCTCCAGGTTTCCCTATACCCCAGTACTTCGATTTTAATAAAAATCTGGTTGCGGGTTTTGTGCATCTACCATGTGATGTAGCAGACCCTGTAATTGTGGAGAAAGAAAGGCTGACACCAACTAACCCAGATGATGATGCAGCCTTACTGGGTCAGGAAGGAGCAGAGGTTTGGAAGAAATATTTTGCACCCAAGCCAGACAGTAAGAAGGTAATACAAGTGCCTATTGAATGCGTAAACTTCCTCTTTGTGGCTCTATTTTCACCTGATTAATTTGAATGGGCTAGGAAATTTGTCACTTCTCAAGTCTGGGATTATATCATACAAGGCTCAGATTCTAAGTTCTCAAACCATTTGCCCTGCCTGTAGATGCTTATCTGAACTTAGTATGTCCCGTGTATTCCAGAACGAGCAGTCCACTGAAGTTGATCAAGAGAATGTGGCCACTCCCACATGCAAATCTATGGAAGGGCAATCTGCTTCATCCACCTCAGCTCTTCTCACAAATAAGAAGAGAAAGGACAAGATCCCACTAGTGGAAACAGAGGTAAGAAGAAGTTGTAGGCTCCAAGCACTCAATAAAGTTTTAAGAAAACAATTTGTGTGGATAAGAATTGTTTAGCATGCCATGCCCTCCCTCCACTAGTTCCTGGCAGAGTTATTAAAAATCTGAATATCTCTTTCCGCAAGGTCAATGGCCAGGACTTAGCAGAAGACAGAAAGCGGAATGGAAACAAGAAGATGAAGAGCTACAATGTTATAGCAGAATCTACTGGGCAGAAAACTAAATCCAGGAGCAAGAGCCAGAATTAGACTGAGTGATTTATTAAACTCTTTTACTATGAACTATATGTCTCTAATGATGTGGCTTGGATGTACTGAATTTGGTTGTGTGATCCCTACTGTCTCTGAGACTAGTAATCCAGTTTGTAAGACTTGTGGTTTGTTTTGCTGTTCTGATAGATCCATCTGCATTAGTACTAGCTCTCCAGTGCACATATGGCCAAATCCTGGAATATCCTAAATTTGAATATTAGAGGTATCAATGATGATAAGAAATGGAGTGCTCTGTCTAATAAAATTGAGGAATCTACATGCTCTATCTTATATCTTCAAGAGACAAAAAGAGAATCTTTTGACAGATCTTACATTAAGAAATTATGTCCTAAGCAACTTTCTAAATTTGACTTCCTCCCATCTATTGGGGCCTCTGGTGGACTTCTAATTGTGTGGAATGATCAATATTTTTCTGGCATAACGGTTTAAAAGAATGATTTTCTATCTCAATTGAATTCACCTCCAGACACACAGGAGAGAAATGGACATTGACTAATATCTATAGGCCATGTCAGCATGCTGCCAGAGTACAGTTCATTGATTGGTTCGAAAACATTTAGATGGGTGATGATGCTAATTGGCTGGTACTTGGGGATTTTAATTATATCAGGTATCCAGAACACAAATAGAGATGGTGGCAACACTCAGGACATGCTCAATTTCAATGAAGCCACCAACCAATTGGTACTAGTGGAAATTCCTTTAAAAGGCAGGGGATTCACTTGGAGTAACATGCAATCTGCTCCACTACTGGAAAAACTTGACTGGCTTTTTTACTTCAGAAGCATGGACACTTACATACCCCAATACCACGGTCACACTCCTTGCCAGAACCACCTTACACCATGTACCATGTGTCATCAAAATTGGTACATCCATTCCTAGATCATCTATCTTCAGGTTTGAGAATTTCTGGCTGGAACACAGCCAGTTTAAACAAGTGGTTAAAGAGATTTGGGAACAGCCCACCCAAGAACAGGACAATGCTAAGAACATTTCTGTTAAATTTAAAAGACTCAGAAAAGGGCTAAGAAACTGGTCTAGGAACATCTCAAATCTGAAAAGTGAAGGAAATATGCCCTAGAGGCAATAATAAAGTTATTATTTATTTTCTTATT